>CAWUFW010017327.1:0-267438 GCA_963921515.1 Calotriton arnoldi | reverse complement strand
GCAGGGAACACCCCTCACTGGTCTTGCAGTGCTACACTATTGTTGTGAGACCAATGGTAACGGGTTCCCCTATCCTGGGTCCCGATTTCTGGGCATCGCAGCACTAGACCATGGTTGCAAGGCCTAGGGGAGTGGAGGTCCCTACCCTATGCCTCGTAGCCATGTTATAGCATTGCCAGGCCAAGGAGAGGGCACCTCTCCCCTGGGCCTTGCTGTCATGCTTATGTTACTGCGAGGCTCGTGGGTTAGTGGGCTCTCTCCCCTAATCCTCTCAGTGCGACACCATGTCTGAGAAGCCGAAGAGGTGGGGAAGGGCACCTTGTGTGGGCCCCTCACCTAGGCCCCATTGAAACTGTCTCACAGCTCTGTACCATGGCTCTGTGCATAGGTCGATGTCAAGGTCCATGTCCTGTGATACCATTTCCTGTGATTTCACATTGCGTGCTATTAGAGGGGCTAGCACATTTCCCTTCTGCCCTGGCGTAGCCATCGGCTAGAGGCATCACCATCAGCAGTGTAGCGGGTGCAGTGGTACTGGGCCCAGGGGTAGTAAGTACCCAATTTTCCCAAATGATGGATTTATTTTACTGTGCAGCCAGTGGGCAAGAGTGAGGGGGTGCTTTTACTTTGCAATACCCATATAAGAGAGACAAGTAGCACAACAATGGTGCTCTGGGTGCTGGTGCAGCCATGTTCCAGATGTGTGAGGCATGGGAGAGGTCCTCCCTCTAATGGGCATTAGAGTCAGCCGTGGTTGGACACTCAGGGGAGGAGGCACCAGTCCATGAGCTTAGCAGAGCAGGACTATGGCTGTGAGGCTCATTGGGGGCCCTCTCTCTGGGGTGTAGCTATCAGTAGTGCAGCAGGTGCAGTGGCACCAGGGGTCATGGATGTTCTGAAACCAATGCACCCAGATTATGGCTGTGCTTTACTGACAGCATCATTTTTTGCATCAGGCCCCATGGCTACATTACTATGCCACTGGTCCCTTCTCTCATGCACCGCACAGCCATGATCCAGAGCTACGAAGGTCAGGAAAGGTCCATCCTCCCCTAGGCCTACCAGCCATGGTCCAGTGCTGAGAAGCATAAGGGAGGACGCCTGCAGCTTTGGGCCTTGCTATGGGCTTTGCAGCCATAGACCAGTGCTGCAAGAGGCCCCTCTGAAGGGCATAGATATCGATAGTGCAGCAAGCGCAGTGGGAGTGTGGCCTTGTGGGGTTATGGGTCCAATGCGCCCAAATTATGGCTGTATTTTACTCTCCACAAAAAAATCTTCAAAAAGTGATGGATGGAATGCCTGAATTAATTACAATCAATCAATCAATCAATCAATCAGGGGTTTATAGAGCGCAGCTACTCACCCGAAGGGGTCTCAAGGCGCTATAATTTTTATTATATTTTTATTTTATAACTTACTTGCAATATACAAACTGCAGGGTTACATCCAGAATGAGGAGCAACCTGCATTAAGCTGTGCCAAACGTGTGCTTTACAACAGCAAGCTCTGCTCTTATGGGGGCTTTAGCTCACATTCTATATGTTTAAATGTCTTACCACTCTTCACACCAAATTCTACTAGCTATGTTAGAAACAGGAACAGCAATCTCTATTAATAAAACACATGATAATGGAAAGAAGAGATTAAAATAAATGCCTAAATCCACTGTGCAAAATATTTTGATGATGTTCCAAAAATAACATGATGGATTGGCAGCAAACGTATTTAGGTTTCAGCATAGTGGTGCTAGACGGAATCCATTGGAGCATATTTGTTGAGAAATGGTGGAAATATGAATTTGTAAAGAATCCACAGTCTAAACAGTCTGGCACATATTAGTACACTGCAAAAGACTGCTTTCATTTCATTGCCTGGATGGTAAATCTTCCATTATTTGTAGTACCTCGTTATGGAAACTGCTGATTTAACCTTCTTGCAATGGTAGTTGAACCATCAGAATGCCATAAAAACATGGTTGCTTTGACCGGAAGTAATACTGTTATCACCCCTAGCATTACACATGGACCCTGGAACAGTGCAGATACTGTACCTGTTCAGAGAGTGAGGGAAGCTTGCATTGCTGAAGTTCATGCTGTAAATGTTTTGTTAACCAAGAAAGTCTCTACAGCTGATCCACGAGGTATCAGTTTTGCGGGTGAGTGAAGTTTTCTTTGCTGGTGCCCCTGGCATCACACATGGACCCTGGAACAGTGCAGATACTGTGCATGTTCAGAGAGTGGGGGAAGCTTGCACTGCTGACGTTCATTCTTTGAACTTTTTGTCACCAAAAAAGCTTCTACTGCTGATAAACATGAGGTATCAGTTCTGGGTGTGAGTGAAGCTATCTTTGCTGGTGCCCTGGCTTCACACATGGACCCTCAAACAGTGCAGATACTGTGCATGTTCAGAGAGTGAGGGAAGCTTGCATTGCTGATGTCCATGCTGTACATGTTTGGTTAACCAAGAAAGCTTCTACTGCTCATACACATAAGGTATGAGTTCTGTGGTTGAGTGAAGCTTTCTTTGCTGTGCCTATGCTGTGTCTGTTGGATCGAGGTATGATTGCACTACAGAATCCCATTTGGTGTCTCTTGTGCTAGTGAGGGAAGCTTGCACTGCTGGTTTCCATTCTGTACCTTTTCTAAGAAAGATAAAAGCCAAAACTGCTTTTGCCTAAGTGGGCCAGAGAGAGAGAGAGAGGGAAGTGTTCACTGCTAATGTCCATGGTGTACCTGTTTTTGGAATGGAGGAACCTTACATTTCTAATGTCAATACTGCACCTGTTCTGTGAGGGTATGTCACTGCCACTCCTGCTGCCATGCTGTACCTCTCCGAGCAGGAGAAAATGTACACTTCTGATGTCTATATGAATCCTGTTCTGTGAGAAAAGGAAGCTTGCAATGCAGACGTCCATTCTAGTTCTCTGAGGGAGGGAATCTTACCCTGTTAATATTTGTGATATACATTTTGCGTTGGTGTGGGAAGCTTGCACTATTGGTGTCCATGCATTACCTGTTATGTCAGGGAGTAAAGCTTGCACTGCTGATGTCCAAGAAGAACCTGTTCTTTGTGTTAGGGAAGCTTGCATTACTGATGCCCATATTGCATCTTCCCTGTGGGGGGTAAAGCTTGCACTTTTACTCATTTGTTGTGCCTGTTCTCTGTGGGAGGACATCTCGCACTTTTGAAGACCATGCTATACATAGTCTGTGAGGGAGGTAAGCCTGCATTGGTGATGCCCATGCTGCATATGTTCAGTTATCAAGGGAAGCTTGCACTGGTGACGATAACGTTACACCTGTTCTTCAACAGAGTTAAACACACATTTCTGATGGACATGCTGGGCCTACTCTATCAAGTCAAGTCAAATAACTTTATTCGGTTCAATCGGACCATAAAAGTTTGGCATACATACATAGAATAGTTAAATTTTCATAAGAAAACTATGCAATAATTAGACTTAAAAGACAAAATATAAACTTGAAGTTTAAAAATTTTAAAACAACATATACTTTGCCTAGCTTAATGAACATGGCCGCCTCCAGGGCACAAGCTCCCCCAGCTCAAACTCTGGGTTGCTGAGTTTTGATACATCCTGTCATTTTCCAACACATCGGTACAAAATAAATGAAAAATATAAAATCACTTAAAACTCCATCTCCTTCTTACAGTTCATAACGTTTCCTAATTAAAAAGCAATTCTAATGAAGTTCAGCACAGCAGTACAGATAGCGGCAGTAGATAACGATTGTAAGTAATTAAATCACTCCTGATAAGAACAGGGTCGAATTTCTCTCAAAACAGGTTTAATAAAACGTGCCCTTGGGTCTTTTTAGAGTGTGCAAAACAGCATAAAGTGCAAGGTGCTTTGTTGGGCTTAATTGTTGCAAGGACAGGCAATCAGTTTCTCACACCAGCTTGCCTGTTTAGGGAAAGCCACAAGAAAGTGCAACGTGCAAAGACAGAATCTAGTCATAAGGAAGCGCAATTGTACATTAGTGGTAAAAGACAAATAAAATTGCTGTTGGTTTGGGTTCCGTGATGCCGTCTGGACGTACTCAATTCAGCATGATATGCATCTTTTATGATCAGTTCCGTGTTGGAATGAATGCTAGCAGGATTATCATAATAATGCCCCAGGCCGATCTTATTAAGATTATGTTTAACAAAACGGAGCCAGGGGATAGCCAGGGCATTTTCAAGGTTCATACAATCCCCAAGAATCTCCCTTGAGAATAATAGGTCCTCTGAGGTCCAGACTTTTGCCCAGAGAATCAGTGGGGCAATATTAATTCTATCTTCTACAAAATCCAACCCTACCTCGGAATGACAAAAGTGTGTAGGGGCACTAATAGGAATCTTCAGCAATCTCTTTTAAAATTTATTTTCTAAAATTTTTAACTGGGTGCTTTTATGGTGTCCCCACACTCCTGCCCCATAGGTAGCTACTGACTAGCATTTTGATTTGTATAGGGTTAACATTTCCGCTACCGGCTTGTGCCCCAGCTTACAAGCGAAGCGGAATAGGCCCTCTACTACTCGGCTAGTGTGTTGTGCCCTGGCAACAACCAAATGGTCCCAATTCAATTTATTATTAAAAACATTCCCCAGATAAGTAAAATTAGTTACCTTGTCAATGATCTTTTCCTTCACAACAAATTTCCTTGTTTTGGTTTGATTAGGTCCACATACCATGATAAAAGATTTACTAAAATTTACTTTGAAATCCAATGCCGTCATAAAATCGGTAAAAGCATTCAAGGCTTTTTGGAGGCTGTTAGCAGTTAGGGCCATTAGAACCGTGTCGTCCGCATATGACAACAAGGGAACCGGTTTGCCTCCTATTTTGGGGAAGTCTAATGACTGCTCTATCAGTGATGACCCCAAACCATTTGTGTATAGAAAGAATAAAAATGGGGCCAGTATGCAACCCTGGCAAACCCCCTCTGTAGAGGCAATAGACCTAGTCTTCTTTCCCCCAGGGCCGTAGCGGATGGCAACAGTAGTAGACGCATGCAACCTGCACAGCAATGTAATAAAAGCTTCCTCGAAGCCCATTTTTTCCATCAGTGCCCACAACTTCTCCCGATTCACTGTATCAAAGGCGCTGGATAAGTCCATGAAGGCCAGGTTGATTGACCCCTTCCTGGCCTTCATGTACTTACCCATGATCAGGGACCAATTGAGGCACTGTTCGTTTGTTCCCATGCCCCTCCTGAAGCCATATTGTGTGTTTGATATAAACCCTGAGGCGTTGGCCCAGGACTCAAGACGTGCAAGAATTACCCTCCCCAGGACTTTACATGTGGCATCGATTAGGGAGGCCTGTAACATGCAGGGTCGTTCTTATTGCCTTTTTAGGTCTCGCCTAGCGATGCAGCGCAAAGCGCTGCTCGCTATGCGAGATCTATTGTTGCCGACTTTTGCTCCGATGCGGGACACGAGATGTGCACTCGCTTGGTGCGAGCAGGAATTGTAATAGCGCCGCAAGCCGTACGCGTGCACATCAACTGTCTGTGCCGAAACTTAAACAGACAGGAGATATGCACGCGTACGGCTCGCGGCGTTATCACAACGCCTGCTCGCACCATACGCGTGCACATCTCCTGTCCAGGCAGCCGATGCGCACGCTCACGGCGTGTCTTCAGCTTAACTTCCCGCTGGTTCCGAGGAGTCAACATGGCTGCGCCCTGTGAGTCGGATCTGCAATCCGATCCCGCTCCGCCGCCACTGAAGATTCCAAAGCGCGAGGCTATGTCCCCTACTTCACCTGGGCTGAGCGATGGACGCCCATCGTTGTCGGCGCCTTCTACCCCAAGTCATTCGTCGCCTCTAGAGGGATGCGCTGGTGGTCCGGGCCTTGCCTCGTCGCCCTCAGTCTCCTTTTCCACGTCGGCCGCTTGTCGCGGCATGTCCTGGACCCCAGCAGAAACTAACGCGCTTATAGCCGTATGGGGCAACGAGCGATTGGTGGAGGCGCACTACCAGCAACTGGAGGGCTCAGGCACCCTATTTGCCAGCTGTTTCTAGTAAGTGCACTCCTTGTTTGATTTTGAAACTGTGCTCCAAATAGGAAAGTTCAGATTTAATTTTTGTGTTTACACCCTATGTAACAGAAAGGAACTCCAGCATTTAAAAATCTGTTCACACTGAGGTCACTCAAACTGCGAGCTCTCCTTCTATAGCTCTTGCGTGTTGTCCCGCGTTTTGCTGTTTCCCTCTCCTTCCTCAGAGAGCTTCACACTGGGCGTAGTTATGTTTTCACATATTATTTCTCCCTCCTGTCACTACCCTCCTCTAACTCTGCCTCATGTTACTGTCCTCTCTCCTTTCACTTCCCATGTCCCCTCTCCAATTACTGCTCATCTCTCCGTTATACAACATGTCTCTGCCACTGCCCATCCTGCCGTTGGCATTGCCCTAAATTCTGTAATCATACACTGTCCACCCTCTTCTGTCACTGCCTCACTACAGTATATAATCGCCTTTCTATTGTCATTCCATTTCCTCCTGTCACTGCTTATCTTTCTCTCCTATAACCAGGGCCAATGGAATTATGCAATTATGTGGCTGCAGCAATTTTCGCATAATTATAGATTTGCCGCATTCGCCACATAATCCATCATCTGCTGCAACTGCAGATTTTGACAAAAATGTTTTTGTTTCCAGCTCAAACTGTTCAAAAGTTACTAAAATGCTGCTTGCTTACAGCAGTTTTAATATCTTAGAGTTTCTTGTAGCTCAAATAGGTGTAATTTCTATGATTTATATATGTTTCCCTTGTCTATATTGCTTGATTTTGCTTGTAAGATAGTGTTACTCATAATCTTTTATGCATGCCCATTTAAAGTTGGTGCTGTATAAAAATGCACAAATTCTACTTGCCACAGCTGTAGAGGCAGTGGTTGTGTAGGACGGGACAGTGTACTTCAGCTGTATCCACGCATATAAATTACAAGACATTTAAAGGAGCACTTGTTGTAGGTTTAGTGACCTACCTAATCCAGTGAGATATTTCACTGAGCAGTTCAAAGCCGCAGCAGACATCACAAAATAATTCTACTATGTCTGTTGTTGGTGGTTGTTAGAGGTTGCGGACTGGGGAAACAGGACTATGTGTTTTTCTCTGCCCCTTTATATCTAGTGCTTCACAGACCATGCATATATGTGTGCATTAATTGCTTATCCTATAAAATACTATTTATGTATGGACGACATATTTTCAAAAGGGACATTTTTGCATTACATTTGTTTAAGGTGTTTCTAATACAACATATGTTTTTAAGTTTGAAAAGCAGAAGCATCAATTGCTGATCAGAGATCGAGTATTTTTGGTATTTACACGAGTTTGAGCTATTGGTATTGTAAATGCCAATGCGTTTTATTTATGTTTCTTTTTTTAAAACATGGATAAAAGGCATTGTCATTTACAATGCCAGAGTTTAAGCTATTGGCATTGTAAATGACATTGCCATTTATTTATCTGTTTTCAAAACCAACACATGGATGAAGGGTTTGTCATTTACAATGCCAATGGCTCAAACTTTTGCGAATGCGAGACCTATTGCATTGCAAATGCTTGTTTATAAACTGGTACCACTACTGCCTCTTTCTAAGATGATGGGATGCGACCAACTATTACTGCTTTAAAAACATTGGCCAGCAAGGGTGCCCATAAATGAGGATTGCTTTTAAACAAATCCAAGGGTACCCCATCGGGCCCTGGGGCTTTCGAGGGAATTCCCTTTGCTAAAGGGTCCTCAACCTCACATACTGATAGGGAAGAGCTAAGTTGGTATGCTGTGTATAAGTTAAAGGGTATATCATCACTTTGCTCTTGAAATGATACACCATTTGGGTTGAATATGTTTGAGAAGTGAGATTCCCAAACTTACCCCGGTATTGTTAAATCCATACCCCTAACGTCATTCGAAAAAAGGGGGCGGTTTATAACTTCCCAAAAGCTCTTAGAATCCTTAAGCATACTAGCTCTTTCTAGATCTTCCCAGGCGAGTCTTCTCAGTTCGTTCTTCCTCCGACTAATTACACATTTATAAGTCTGTCTCGCATTTTTAATGAGAGTTTTGTCACAGGGAATTACGTGCAAGGCCTTCTTAAGATCTTTTTGTGCCCCTGAACACTCAGCATTGAACCATCTTGTCTCCTGAGGTTCCCTTTTTTTCACTGATTATATCAGAGTTTTGGCAACATCTTTACAAATTAATTCAAAGCCCTGTATAACCACATCTGAGGGAGAGTCATAGGATAGGCATTTTAAAATTGGGCTTAAATTAGTTTTAACAATATTCTCCTCGAATTGAGAGGGATTTAATTTACTCCATTTCAATCTCACCCCTTGGTTGGGGTTATACTGGAGTGGACGATCATCACCTTTTCCCTCCTGAGCCATTACATGCAGGGAGACAGTATGGGGATTGTGATCACTAACAGTGTTTGGTTCCACCTCAAAGCTGTCTACAAGGTAAGCACATTTTCTAGATATCAACATAAAATCTATTGTGCTTTCCCTTCCTCCCCCCATATAGGTTGGATACTGTGTAGGTGGAGTGCTATCCAGGGTGTCAACCAGGCACAGATCATTTACAACAATAATGGTGTTTAGTGCTTCACCCTGCGGAGTATGATTGAAATGTGACAATGGTTGGTTCTCGGTGTCCAAAACCCCACATGGTTGGTGTAAACTGTGCCGGCATAGGGTACAATTAAAATCATCCACCCAGATTATACACAAGGGATACCATTTCCCCGCAACCTTGTCAATTTCATCCTTGAATGTGGTGTTGATGACCTCACAGTTGTGTTGATCAAAGATGTTATTGTACCAATGGATCAATAGTATTTTAACATGGATCAAGTTAGAGATCAAAATGAACTGATACCAGGGAGAGTCAATTATGTTCTCTATCTTGATTGACCCATATTTAACAGAAATCAATGTCACCAGTCCTCCCTTTGCCCTCCCTGCTAATGATGGGGTTGCCTGGACATTAAAAGAGCAATAACCGTCCATGTCAATGTTATCCCTATACCAGGTTTCCTGGACACAGATAATTTCAAATGTTTTAACATATTGCAGCCAGACCTCGTCCGATAATTTTGGGCGAATGCCTGCAATGTTCCAGGAGATAAATCTAAGGGGGCGAATATTATAATCGTACGCCATTATGGCCTCCCTATTATTAGTAGTAGTAGCCGGTATTGTGGGCATGATATTTGTATCCAACCCCACGCTTCCTAAGCTCTCAGTGGGGGGGGGGAGTATCGGTGAGTGTAGGCTATTCTCAGGTTCATGTGTGTTAGGGGGGATAGCTATACTAACTGCTACATTAGAGACATTCTCCAATTCTTCGTTTAAAATGTCCATTTTATCTAAGTTTCTCTGGGTGGCGGGTAGTCAGTCTATATCTGCAAGGCCAGATAGTGCCTCAAAGCGATTTGGATGAAAACATGGGGAGGGCAATGGGTGCGAGTATACATTATTTGGTCGCTGCCACGTTTGTAGGCTCTTAGGAGCCCCTTGATGTTGGGGGTAAAAAAGACCTAATGGACGGACCTGTATCGACTCATAATACGAGTCTCTGAGTTGTGCCAGTGCAATGTCAGTGCACTTTCTGTCATAAACATTTTAAACTACGCAATCCCTGTCTCGATTTTTGTCTGTTTTGCCCACCCAACTCACCCGCCTTGCCATAATGATATGCTTGTGCCAGTTCACCTGGGTCCTGATTTTACAGGAACACCAATGGGCTAATTTGTTAATAAGGCTCTGGCAACTTTCCTTTTGACCAAGCGGAAGGGACGGCACCCCAGTTAGAATTAAGGTATAGGGTGTACACTCCTGGGGTAAGTTTAAAATAGTTTTATCGCCCATCTTGTTCGACCGGTCGGTCACAGGACCATTTGTAGGCTTTTTTCTTATCCATTGCTTCTCCCCACTACCGCTATCCGGTCTTAAACAGTTGGCGGTTACTCTTTCCCCTAGAGAGGCGCCCTCCTGGTCAGGCGCTGTGACTAGTGAGGACATCAGGTGATTAGAATGATTAGCTACGGCCCGGGGAGGTTCAGGTGGAGTTACCTCAGTGCACGTGTTTTTTGGACCAATTTCAATAGCACTCCCACCTTCTGAGGCCTTAGAAGAGGTGTTACTCCCCCTTTCGGTAATGCCACCTTCCAAGGCTTTCCCTCCCAGGTTACATCGCACTACAGGAACACTTGTGGTTTGCAATATTAGGCCTAGCTGCTCCTCTATACGGACCAGCCGGGCTGTTATTGGTTTCAAGGCATCCAACACTATTTTGTCAAATTGTTTTGTGGCCATGTCCATATCCGTTTAGGCTGGGGCCTAGTTCCTCCTCCATTATGAGGTCTTCCAGTAAGTCCTGGTGGATTCTGTCTTGTTCGTTTAACCCTTGGCGTGTGGCCCCTTGCACAATGATCAGTCACGGCTATGTCCGTACGCTTCCTTTTGCCGCCAACAGTTCCCTCGGCTCCCTGATCCCCCGTAAGTGAACTCGTGGGCACACCCTCTTTTACTACACCTGAAGCGCCTTGAGATGAGATGATAACGACGGGTGAAAGGGGGAAAGGGGGTTGTGTCGGAAGCTCAGGGGCCATCTCGGATGTTAATATATCAGAGACCTCCTCATTGTCAACAGTCTGGGCAGGATATAAGGGCAAAGTAACATTTGAAGCTGGGGGGGCTAGCGAAAGTCTGCGTTCAGGAAGCTCAATTTCCTTATTAATGACCCCCACGGCTTTCTGCAAAAAACCATCCAGGGTGGCATCGGTACATTTGGTGGTGGTCACAGGTTTTTCCCCATGGCAAGTAAATGCTTATATGAGCTCAAATAAAGTCAAGAAAAGGAAAAACTTTCTTTTTTTTTTTTACCTTACTGCAAAGCCTCCCGGCTACGACTGAGATTGTGCGCCGGCCACATAACCAGGAGGAGAGGCCTACTCTATCAGGAGGTGAACACTGCAATGTTGATGCCTAAGGTGTACCTTTTGTTATAGTGAGGGAGTCTTGCTCAGTTGATGCCCATGAGGTGCTTAGTGTGGGAGGGTGTGAAACATGGCCAGAGAGGGAGGAACGTGTGCACCGCTTATCTCCATGGTGTCCCTGTGGTTGTAGCAAGCAAAGCTTGCACTGCTGACGCCTGTGCTCCACCCTTCTGTGTAGGAGGGCAACTTGCTCTCCTGGTGCTAATTTTATGCATATTCTGTGAGTGAACGAAGCTTGCATTGGTGATGTCAATGCTGTGCATGCTCCCTCATCAAAGGAAGCTTGAAGGTGTCATGCCCGTGCTGTGCTTATTCTTTGAAAGGGAGACGTTTGCACTGATGATGGCCATGCTGGACTTGCTCCTTGATGCAGTGAGAACTAAATTGTGGGTATCCACACTGCGACTTATATGATAATGAGGGAAGCTTGCACTGTTGCTTTACTTGTGTTACCAGTTCTTTCATTCGTAGATGCTGGACCCACTGATTCATTCTTTGTGTGAGGAAGGCTGGCTCTGTTGGTACCCATAATAGGGCCTGTTCTGTCATGTTCTATTAGGGAAGGAAGCTTGCTCTGATCCTATTGTGCTGGACATGTTCTTTCTTTGATGCTTGATGATGAATTGTGCCTGTTCTGTGGAGGAGGTTAATACACATTACTGATGCTCAAGCTACATATATTCTGTGAGTGAGAGAAGCTTGCAATGGTTATATCCATGCTGTAAATGGTTATTTCCAAAGGACACTTGCACTGATGATGTCTCTCAAAATGTAGCGGTCATACATGTGGCCCAAAATCATAAAAACATAGTAAGGGCTTCTTGATGAGACTGGATCTCCATAAATATCCAGTTCTTCCTGTTTTTGAGTCTAAATGTATTCTTTATATTGTACATTTTCAAAAACAATAGGCTTACTAATTGTTTCACTTATGCAAACAGTTGACACAAAAAGAAATATAAAAGATTTAGGGCCAGATGCATCAAAGGGTTTTGCCCATTCTGTGTCTATGGGAAAATGTGTTGATGCATATGGCCCTATGTCCTAAAACTCTTCCCCGCCTCGCTAGGCTCCATAGATGGTCTCCTGTATTTGCTAGTCATCGAGAAGTGCTTGAATGTTTGCCCATCTCTGTGTAGGAAGTTTGAGCATAAGTGGGAGTGATCCCTCTGTATGATTGTAGCATGCTGAAAACCTCATATTTTTCTCAATATTTTATCATTTTCTGATAATGTTTCCCTTACAGACGTTGGGGTATGTGTCGGCTTCTGTGAACGTGAGAAGATCTACTGCAGTGAGTATGCAGAGGATCATGAAAAAGGTAAGACTGAAGCATAT
The DNA here is from genome assembly GCA_963921515.1 of Calotriton arnoldi. Lineage (NCBI taxonomy): Eukaryota > Metazoa > Chordata > Amphibia > Caudata > Salamandridae > Calotriton > Calotriton arnoldi. The sequence continues at coordinate 255,078 of CAWUFW010017327.1, read as the reverse complement.
GCGTATGTGTTGTGGGTGGTAAAAAGGCAAACAAAAATCTTTTCTTTCTCCTTGCTCAAAATGAGTTACCCATTGCTACTGTAATCCAGTGGTGTAGCTAGGCCTTAGGCCGCCCATGGCTGCCCCTTCGTTTGCCACCCGCGGAGGCTTCAGGTAAGAGCGGGGTGTGCCGCCGCCGCCCCCAAAACACGTTCTGCCTGGGGCGGAATCCTCCCGCCTTGCTATGCCACTGCTGTAAACTCCGTGGATGGCCAAGATCTGACATGAAATTGGTGTAATTCCTCATGTCATCACTTTGGTGTGGCAGACTATATTTAACATACTCAGCATCCGACATTTTCAAAGTAGCTACATCAAAACATATCAGAAATGAGGATATGAGTAGTTTTTAAATCTTTTCTGCCTTCCTGGCTGATCATATCATGAAGAATGAATCAACCACAATACAAGTGATTATTTTTTGCCTAGTGAGCCTGCCTTGGTAGTAGGGATATTTCTGTAATTGTTTTGGAACAACCTATCTCCAGCGCTTTAACAAACTTTCTATAATGGACCTTTGCACAAGGCCCTGAAATATCGTCTATTTTGATACATAAGGTCTTGGCCTGTTAGTCTTAGATTTAGTGTAGTCCCCTTTGACCACCAGTTTTATCACCAAAATGCCTTTCGGAGAATATTACGCTATGCAGATACCCTCACTCACTGATCCAGTACTGATGGATATAATTAAGTGATGAGGCAGTGCTCTAGGTAATTAACTTTCTAGAGGGCGTTTGGCTTCTTTGCTTGCTTAAGTGCACGAAGAAGCATAACATTTGAAAAATGGGGCACTGTTTATGTATCCTCAAGACTAAGGATTATCTTTTCATTTTCAATAAAATGGATATAAATGCATTTTTGTACACCAAAAGTACATTTCGGAAGTTGGCTTCAAAAATGGAAGACTACCTTTTAAAATGCCAATGGATATGGTTCATGTCCGCTTCTGTGATTTCAGTGGTGCAGTCATTTAGTTTTGTTGTAAACAACTGATTGTAAACTATTTTTAAAAAAAACACAAAAGCGGGTTCAAAAACAGGAGGGTGAAGGCAAAAGGTTTGAGGATGACCGTGCGGAGAGAGCCAAATCCAATAGGAATTGGATCTGAAAAGGACAGAATAAAAGTCATGGTTGCCTCCTCATAATGACTTCCTTTAGTTTTTTGAGAAGGCAGCGAGATGGTTCAAAACTGAGGGGATGCAGAGGAACAATTATTATTCTTGCATTCAGCATCTTAACATGTTTCAACCAGTGGCCCTATCCAAAGTCAGCAGCTTTCGTGAGGATTGGGGATACTTATTATCCTATGTTGTTAGCACATACACAATCAGCACAAGCTGGCATACACACGACACACAATATTCTGTTAATGTTGGATGCAAGAATGCTTCTTCAGCACATATTATATGGTCCCTAATCTTAACTTGGGAAAACCTCATGGACCTCGTGCAGGAGTGTGACGAGGGGAGCCTTGTAGTCACACAGGTCTCAAGGGCCTTACAGAATTTGGCTATTCCCAGGCGTTGACCTTATCCTTTATGTTTTGTTCACTTTTTGTGATGTGGATTCTATTTTAGGAGGACATACACCCAGCTGCGTTATTTATTTAATTTTCCCTCGTGGTCGTCTCTCAAAATCCCCCTCACCTGGACCCCACCGCTCTTACCTGCAGCGGCCGCAGCTGCGCACACGTAGACAGCCCAGACATCTCTCTTGTTCCTTCAATCTCCTGGTAGAAGGGGTTTGTAGGTTGTGATCATTATAAATCCACCAGATCAGTGTAGACAAAAAGAAACAGAAGAAAAGCTATTTACTAACCAAGCATTCCTGTCCTACCTACTCTCAACAACTCTGAAGCAACGGAGATGAGTCTCCCAATCGTTTCCCTTTCAAGACCTCTCTCATAAAGTGTGTCATATTGCACTCCTCTGAGAGATAGGACTTCTCTGGGTGCTTCAGCCTATGACTATGGAGTTGTTTGATGATCAATGCAGTCTGAGTCTCCACACCTTGCCTTTCATATGACCTTCTGCTGATACAATTTGTTTTACAGAATGGCCTACATCTCCTGATGTTTCTGAATGCCAGGCTTTCTCCCCAGAGAATGTGACTGATGCTGAAGAAGGTGAGAGATCTTCTTTTTCAATTTTCTGAGCAAATATTAAATGTTCTACATCACTGTATGCGCTCCCAGCTTCTGAGATGGTTGGCAACCCATGCTTCGGCAGCCTCCTGTGAATACACTCTTAACATAAGATAGACTCTTGTGAACCTCATGGTTTGTGACCCTGCTCAAGAAGCAGTGTCCCTGACTAAGAGGGTCACAGGATCACTAAGGAATGAGTGAACCTGAATCACCACAGAAGGGTTTGTTATAATGTATCCGGTATCCGCACAGATTTTGTTTTATTCTTGATTATTTTTAAGTCCCAGAGTCAGCAACGGGTACCTGCTTTCCGTGACTCCATGGTGGGGCGTCTGTGCCACTGCTCGCTCCAGATGTGATGCGTATTTTATGCATTAACTTCAGAGAGGAGCAAGAAAAAAAGCATTTTATTTTTTATTTTTCATCATTGACCCTAGTCTTTTTCCACTGAGAGGGCCCTATTGTCCCACTAGCTCACACTGGATGTGTTCTTCAGTATCCAGAAGACTAAAAATGAATGAAGATTCCAAAACAAAAGTTAATGGTTAGAATGCCCTCCCTGAGCCCTTCTTCACTTCCTATGATTTGAAGATGAGCTAATCAATATGCCATGCCCATGCTTTCCTCTTTATCTTTATTCGTATTAGAATACAGCTACATAAACGAGATGATATGGAACATGCCACACCCCACAGCATCATGTGCTTTTACAAAGCAGTGGCTGTCAGACGTGTTTCTCATATACTGTCTTTAATGCATCTGAAACCAGTAATAATATTGTCATAACATTCTGAGCCACCTTGGGGGTCGGCAGGCTATGTGTCTTTTCAATTCAAACAATAATAGCAATATTTCTTGTATAAGCACTTAATGACAAAATTCTTGCTATTTCTAAGCACTATAAATACAGGTGTTACTACTGATCAAGTTAAAGGTACTGAGGGGCATATTTACAAACCCCTATCGCCACCACAATGTCACTTTTCAGGACTTGTGGTGCAGATAGGAGCTTCGCCTTATTTACAAGGCAGCGTTAAGTCCACCTTTCATGCTACACTTTGCGTGAAAGGGGTGGGCAATGGGTGTTGTGGTGGGCGTTTTACCGCAACACCCATTGACTTTGACACTGCCCCATATTTACAAGGGTAGCGTAAATATGGGGCAGCACCAAAATTAAGACCAGGGAAAACCTGGTCTGACCCTGGCGAAATGAGGAGAAATTTTAATTTCTCCTTGTTTTTGCTGTTTCCATGTGTGCTGCGTTGGGCAGCACGCATGGAAACAGCAAACGCCAATGATTGTATATGTGCAGGAAGGTGTCCCTTCCTGCACATAAACAATCATTTCTAAAAAATGACGTTTTGCAACTTCTGTGTGTGCTGCATTAAAAAGCACACGTAGAAGTTACAAAACCCCATTTAAAGATTGTTTATGTGCAGGAAGGGATACCTTACTGCACATAAACAATCTCCCCCTGCAACGCAGACACCCTTGCAATATGGTGAAATGGTGCCCGCTTTGGCGCTATGCAGCTAAATGTAGCGCCAGTGCAGAGGGAAACGCAGGGCTGCACCATATTGTTGTAAATATGGTGCAGCCCTGCGTTTCCAAAGTGACGGAGTGTGTTGTTCACCTTCTTCGCCTAACGACACGCTTCACCACTATACTAGTAAATATGCCTCTGAGTTTCTCAAGCATTGGATCTTCCATAGATTCACGTGCTTGAGTCATTTCCTGTTGCCATGGGGAATGATTCAAGAATATCATTCTCTGTGGCGACGGGGAATGATTCAAGCGTGTGAATCTATGAAAGGTAGCAATGATGGAGAACCGGAGTTACAGGTAAGTAACTTATTTCTTTATCAACTGTGAAAGAAAAAGGCTGATCTCGGACTTACTGAGTTTCAAAATTGAGACCTGTTAGTCACACACAGACACCAGCAGTCACAGCTGAATTTCCTGAGCTACCTTGCCATGACATAATACTACATTACAAAGGACAGCACCACATTACATGTGATAACATATGATAGCATTGCATGCGTCAACATGACACATCTGCTGAGCTGCACTTAGCAATAAAGTAAGCTCGAAATCACAGAACCCGCTTAAGTCATGTATGTCTGTAATATGCTATGTCAGTTGAACTGCTGGCAACAGGGGATTTATAAACAGTTGTTTTTCACTCACAATTGGACATCTGAAACCTCTTATTAAAAACAACACAACTGGTGGTGTGGGCGATGCTTAATTGAAAGGTATCTTTTTGAAGCTTTACTGCTTGAAATTTACACCCCAACCAATTAAGCTCTGAGATTCCACCTCCTCGCCTTCAAGAGATACTCCTTGTGCAAATGATACACATTGTCTATTTATTGGATAAACATTTGCAAAGATTCTGCATTCTGTTGTGGAATTCATTTATAACAACACATTCTGATGAGACTCTAAAGGGTGTAGCAGCCCATTAGTACTAAGGTATATGCTACCTTCAAAATCCAATTACAGCTTAAAAGCAAATGCTGGTCTTTGATTATGGTAGCCTTTCATTTGAGACCAAGTATTATATAATTTCACTAGTACAAATCTATGGGTCTGTTGGGTTGGGTTTGTAGTCTCAAGACATTAGAGTAGTTTGAATCTAAAAGTGCAAAAGTGACACTTCTGGAGGCAGAACAGAAAGGCAATGGGCACTACATACATGCAGTGGTGCCATCTTATATTCAGTTCTGGTCAGCACTCATTATCTCATTCAGGTACTGAGCTGAGGGATTCAGACGGCAGAGCTTTGCATTATGTAGATAATTATTGAAGGGGCTGAAAGAAGTGCCACTCCACAATAATGATGTATATTTCACTTGCTTTCTATTTAGTGAGCCTTCGTGTTGTTTCTACTTGTCATTTTTGGCTTCATTCACTCTCTATTTGCTGGGTCTGGTGCTTAGTGGACTAATGCATCCACAGTAGGGGCTGTGTTTGACCTTATGGCCACAGGCTCAAATCCCGGTGGGTCCACTTAGCCTTTCGTCCTTATGACATCGATAAAATGAGTACCATTAAGTTGGGTAACAATAAACATCTGTTATTAAGCGCCAAGATACCCTTTGCGGTGATCGTGATGTGAATGTTATGTTATGTGATTTCTGATTCCTTCATTTTTGGGACACTCTTGAGGTTATGGATTCTGGTTAGTTATAACCCAACTGTGGTCCTTATGAAGGCAGTAGGCATGCACCTTGATATCACTCACGCTAAATGTTTTCCTACCATGACCCAACAGATTAAGGGGAATATTCATGCAGGGTTACTGCAGTGAAGGGCGACCTTTTGTTTGCAGCCATTTGTTCAATTTGAATTGTTTTTCAATTAGCCAGAATGTGTTTGATAACTCAATGTATGTTTTAGTAAACTTAGCAAGTGCTTTGCCTCTATTTGAAAAACATGCATAACATGCCCGCTTCTTCCCCTAGTCACTACACTTGAGGAGATGCCAGCTCTGCAACTTAGCTCATCAGATGCCTTTGAAAACCTAATCTATGCAGAAGAAACATCCCCAGAGAACACTGAATCTGAGAAGGATGTAGGAAATGAAGCGGTTGTTGCTGAGCCTGAAACCATTTCTGATGCCACTGACTGTGTTTGGCATGAAACTAAAGATCACGTTATTGTAATAGGGTCTGACACTACAGAAACAGTAGTGGAGCAAAATGAGGTTACTACTCAACGTCTCTCACTAGTCAAGCCACCCATGTGTACATGCCAAAGAAAAGTCAACAACAGCCGCAGGATGACATATAGCTCAGACATTCAGTGTGAGTCAAGTGATGATGTGGAAGTTGTTCCTCTTCATCCACCGATCTCGGATTTCCCTCCTGGTATCCCCATTGCCAAGGAATTTGTGCAATGTTTTCTTGCGCAGGTGCAACGTAATATGCTTTTCCCATATAGGTGTGCTGCTTGCTGGCAGGCCTTTGCGTCAGCGGACATGCTGTTCTCTCACGTGATCCACGGAGTCAGGGGGGACTTCAGCTGCCTTGTGTTCTTCCAGAGGTGGAAACTGATGAGAAGAAGGCTGCGCATGGTGAGCAACAGACTTGATGCTGCCATAGAGAGGCGCGACCGTCTGAAGAGAAAGCGAGAAGGTCTCATTTCTCTCCCACGTACAGTATGTTCTTGCTGTGGGAGGAGCGTCCAGGGGTACGTGAACAGCACCAGCAGCGAAAGCAACAGCAGCAGCTGCTGCAGTGGCAGCCGGAAGAGGAAGCAGCAAGATTATGTTTGTCATTGCCCACCCCCAAAAAGGCAACGTTCTAGTAGAGAGTCATTCTAGAAGACCACTAGAGCAGACCACAAGAGGCAATTGATCAGCTAATAAGCACATACTTTTAGCCAACACTTTAGAATTATATAGGAAATGTTCATACACATTTAGGTTTAGCACATTACTAACCCATGACCAATAGGACAATATTGACACGTAAGAGGCCCTTTACTTAAGCAGCTAATTCCCCTTGTTAAACAGAGCTCCCCTCCCTTGTCTGCTAAGAGCACATGTACAATTCACAGAGAAGCTTTATCTGAGTCCCATGGCAAGACTGTCTGGCAAAAACTGTAACTCCTTCACACTGAGCTCCCTTCATCCTGTGCTGGGCATTATGGAGGCCATAGAACATTCAAAGTTCTGCCACCTTTGTAAAGCTATACGTCACTTCTACAGAGAAATGCATCTAGTGGTCCAACAGAGTTCAGGGTCATATACACTCTAAAGAGCAATTAAGCTTGCCTCAAAGTGTCAGATGTCACAGAGATGGCCTTTATTGAGCAGTGAAGTCATTGCAGGTAGAGTCCCCTCACACATCTATCCAGAGTGCTACAGAACAGCATCATTTTTACCTGAATCACTCACTTCTACTGTCTAAAAATGTGAGAGCTAAATAGGTCGAATATGATATGCCTAAAGATATATATCATTTGTGGCAGACAGGTTTACATTGAAGGACTCCCCAGAGAACTGCTGTTTTTACTCCAGGGTAAATTTGGTGATTTGAAACAACTTCCTACTTTCAGTTTCACCTCTCATTTTCCTTCACAGTTCAGTTCTAAGCTTACCTTGGTTCCTTATTTTCTGAGGACTTCCTGTTTCCGGATCCTAGACTCTGTATCTCAAAATGCCCCAACTCCCAGGTGTTACTCAACACCAAGATATATAAAACAGGCTTGAATGAGTGAGGAACAGGGGCCGGACTTTACATATTAGCATTATTTCTTGGCTGAAATTGGCATTGCTCCCTTCAATAAAATAGGCACCAACTCCTGCTATAAAACTGGCACAACTGCCTACTGCACAAATAACACTACCTCCCCCACACGGATGAACTTCCTCATAGAAAACTGCAGTTATTTACAACTGCATAAATGAGGAATTATTAATCTGCATAGACACACAGGGTGGTAGTAAGAGGTATTTCAACTGATTACAAAAAACTCAACTTGGGCAGATATCACATAACAAATTCAAAATGTTGTTTAATGTGGCATGACTGCACTTATAGTAGTTGCTGCACCTGACCATGTCACATACCAAATCAGCCTAACCAACGGACGCATACATAGATTATCCTAATCCCACCACTTTCACTCACACCTCAACTGCCACAGGCTTTGGCCTACTGACCTCACTGCAACCACTTTGCACTGCCGATCTTCCCACATCCCCCCATCCTTTTGTACTACCCGTACTACTTCGCCGTTATTTACCATTTCTAAACCCTCACTGCTCTTATGTTGTCCAACACCCTAGTACCGTCACAATCTAATGAACCCCAGCATCAGAGCCATGTCTACGCTTGAGACACATGAATTGGAAAAAACTTAGGTAAAACTGAAAAGCATCCTACCCAACCACCACAATACGTGGTGGCTGGCCCTTCTACAGAAAGGAACAAATCAGGGCTGTGACTTCTCTAAACCAAGTATTGGGGATCGGGAATGGGAAATTCTGCAACACATATAAGAAACATGGAAGGACCATCATTTTAAATAAGGCCACCTTACCCATCACATTAAGTGGGAGCTTAGTCCACTTGTGAAGGTCCTTTTAAGTCTTTTTTCAACAGAGGTGTGAGGTTAAGATTGTGGGTAAATTCGGCACCACAGATATATGCACACTCAAGTATTTAAAACTTAAGCAGTGTATTGGAATGTTTGTTTGCCAACCAAAAGCAGCGTTATCCCCCTTCAGGGAAACCAAAAGGGATTTTCTCTAATTTGCATAGAGAGCGGCCAGCTCCTCATAGATTTTCAGGATTTCAAATACTCATGGTCCAGACACCTGGGGATTTGAGAGGAAGAGGAGTGTATCACCTGCGTATGGTGCGTTTTTATCTTCCATTGAACTTCCCCAGTGCCAGCCCTGTACTCAAGCGCCACAGCAGATTATTCGAGCAAGAGGTTCGATGTCGAGAACAAACAGGAGAGGGGACAGCGGAAACCCCTGCCTGGTGCCCTATCGAATTTGGAACGTTTACGACTGTACCCCATTTATGAGGAGTTGCTGATATAAGATAGTCACATACATTCGGTATTTGGGACCGAAGCCCATACCCATGAGGACCTGATATAAATGGAACCAGTTGACCGTATCAAAAGCTTTCTCAAAGTCCACAAGCAGGAGTGCCAATGGGCCTGGGATGTCATGTAGTCTAGCTAGAGCTGTATTGACATGGCAAATGTAGTGATGGGTGCTATGGTTTGACATAAATCCGGACTGATCAGAGTGGTCAGAACCCAGTGCAGCCTGGTTGCTAGTATTTCAGCAAATGCTTTTATATACGCATTAATTAAGGAAATGGGACATTAAGAGGCACCGTCATCTCCAGGATGTCCGGACCTGGGGAGCAGTACTATAGTGGCAATCTAAATCCGGTGGGAAGTGACCTTTCTGCACCGCTTCTGTTTGGAGTTTAAGTAGATGTGGGATAATTGTATCCCGAAACTTACTATAGTACTCAATAGGGAAACCATCAGGGCCAGGAGTCTTGCCCCTTTGCATGTCTTCTATTGCTGTCTCAATTTCCTCCACCATGAGGGGAGCATTGAGGTCATCCTTTTGAGCGCTTGTTAGTTCTGGAAGGAGTATCTCATTGATCAGGAGTCTAGCCGGACCGTCCTAGGGTAGTATGCATCTAGAGTTCGATAGTAGTCTGCGATTATCTCTGCTATTTCAATGGATGTATGCAGCTGGCACCTCTCCCAATCAGTGATATGGAGGGATTACTTTGGAGCCCATATCTCTTGTGGCCAACCAGTAATGAAGTTTCCCACTCTTGTCCCCATGTTCATATACCAGCCAGATAGATTCCCTCCCGCATTGTTGAGCCTCGTCCAGCATGTGCTGCCGCAGCGAGATTCTATCAAGTTTGAGTTGTCGACGGAGAGTTTCAGAGGAGTCGGCTTTGTTTCTCTAGCTCTATGATTCAGACATTGTGGTCATTAAGTTGGCTATGTTTGTCTCTTTCTACCTGTTTAAGGTATGCTTTGGCCAAGCCTTTAATTACAGCTTTGTTAGCTGCCCATAGAGTGCTTGTCTCAATCACCGAGCCTTAGTTTATCTCAAAGTAGGAATTAAGCTCTGTAGCTAGGTACTCCATCAACTTTTCATCCATCAGGTATCAGGCATTGAAATGCCATGTTGGCCTCCTGTGGTGTGCAGGGTCCCCATGCTGAGAGTAACAAGTGAGTGGTCTGATATCCCTCTGGGGAGGAGGCCCTCTGCCGTGGCACATATCAAGTGGGTGGCTCGAAGAAGCAGGAGATCTATCTGTGAGAGGGTTTTGACAGATGCTGAGGTATGTGCATATGTGTTAGCCCCAGGATGCCAGGCTCTCCAGACGTCACATAGACCCAGCAAGTTCATCCACGCCCCAAAGGTTTTGGAGTTCTCTAAGCGATGTTGCTTTGTAAGAACTTTGAATTGCCTGGAGAATTCTCGCTACCTCTGTAGATTTACATGATCCTGGGTCAGGGAGGTCTTAGTGGGCTGCCTGGGTTGTTCCGAGGAAAAGTTGGTGTATTTGTCTGGTTTTGGTGGTGTATGCATTTGGGATGCTCAATCTTTCCCCGCTATGACTGCAGAGAGAGGTAACTGTATGCAGAAGTGCCACTTATCACTCGGCGACTTCTCTGTAAATGTCTCAACTCATTCAACTCAACTCATTCAGTAAACAGCATCTCACCTTATTCAGGTCCAGCATCACAGCTCATGTATACCATAAAATTCTCAATTCCACACTCAAGTCTTCGTTCCCAAAAAGGGAAGCATGTCTGATACAGAGGACAATCATAAGCTGTCTTGATGGCTACCGGGAAAACTGATCAAATGTATTCATACCATTGCAGCCATCTAGCTAGACGAGTCATGCATAAAATACATCACACTCTTTAAGGAAAAGATATCAGACTTCACTCTGGCGCTTGTGGCTGTCTGACACTCCTAGACAATGAGGTATAATTCATGATGTGCCTGCTCTTTGTTTGGGAACTGTGGCACTTCAACCCTCCTAGAAACAATCTAGGCCTAGGATTTTCTCTCAACTACCATGAGGGTACACATGTAACAAGCAGTGAAGCACCAGCAGGGATATTTGAGCCAGTAAAAGGGTGCACCTCACCTGCATCCCTGATGGGTCCACTAATGATTAGCATGCCTAGAGTCCCAGGCCAGGAAGCCTCTAGCCAGCACTTTGCTGAGGTTGGTGTCTGGGGTAGGGGACACTACCTGGACACGGGAGTAGGGCCCACCCACTGCTCTACCGCAACCACTTGCGTCCGTAGCACTTATGTGCAGTGTGTTGCCAACTCACTGCCACATAGGAGTCCTCTGGTCCAAGCTTCCAACTCATCTCCTTCCAATAGACATATGCTCAGTGAGTATTGTCAGGTTCTTGCTCTTCATCAACAGTCAACGCTTGGACACCTGTCACGCAAAGGCCCAAGCGGAATATGGGCATATATTGCTTTTCCTCACACATGTTGATGTTTAATAAAAGTGTTTAAAAATGTCAAGAACCATCCCAATCATTTTCTTACAAAGAATTTATCTAAAACGACAACAAGTCTATAAATTACTGTCAAGCCACTTTTTTGTTCTGATTCAATTTCTACAACATTGGGTATTGTGTCCCATATCTGAACCATGAAGAGCACTGTAAGACAAAGGTGTATTTTCATTTTCCTACTGAATGGGGTTTCCTCTTGTGTTAACCAACTCTATGAAAATCCAAATTATTGTACCCTGCGAACGAAATGTTTTCTCAACTCTCTGTTTTATGACATTGTATTTCTACTCCCTGCCGAAAACAATGGGATATTGTAACAATTATAGGTTTGTTTTGTAAAGTATCACAAGTTGTAAATGTTAAACAAATTCTAGTAAAATGTTACGTTGTAAACTGCTGATATACCCTAAAGAAAGCACTGCACAAAAAAAATCCTACAAAAATAAACTTTACAAACGTGTTGGCTCCTTACTTGTGGCTGTGGTCTCTTTATTTGCATGAATGGTGTAGGGTTAACCCTTTATCCACAGGAAACACATTGGGGCATATGTACAAGCCCCTATCGCCACCACAACGTCACCTATAGTGACGTTGTGGTGGCGATAGGGGCTGTGCCTTATGTACAAGGCAACGTTAAGCCACTTAACGTGGCTTAACGCTACCTTATACAAAATGCCCCCTTTCACGCTATGGTTAGCGTGAAAGGGGTGGGCAGTGGGGGTTGCTGTGGGCGTGCCACCACAACACCCATTCATTTTGACGCTGCCGCCTATGTACAAGGGTGGCGTACATAGGAGGCAGCGCCAAAATTAAGACCAGGCAATACCTGGTCTTAAGATGGCAAAACGAGGAGAAATGCATTATTTCTCCTCGTTTTTGCTTTTTCCATGTGTGCTGCCTTGTGCAGCACACATGGAAAAAGCAAAATGCCATTGTTTATTTATGTACAGGAAGGTGCCCCTTCCTGTACATAAACAAACTTTTAAAAAATGCAATTTTTTCAGTTTCATGTGTGTTGCATGAAGTAGCACGCATGAAAGTGACAGAATGGCATTTCTAGGATTGTTTATGTGCAGTAAGGGACACCTTCCTACACATAAACAATCCTCCCTGCACGCAGACACCCTTGCACTCTGGTGCAAGGGTGCCTGCGTTGGCGCTATGGTGCTAAACTTAGCGCCATCGCAGGGGGAAACGCAAGGCTGCACCACATTCTTGAAAATATGGTGCAGCCTTGCGTTTTAGAAGTGGATGAGAGAGGCGTTAAGCCAGGAAGGCAAACAACTCTCTCCTCCGCTTCCTTGTACATATCCCCCATTGTTTTGCGATATCCAGCTGGCCCTTTCCAAAGAGTTAATTTTGTTTGTGGGTATTTTTGCTTCCCAGATATTTTCTCCACATTCCAACCGCTCATAAAACCTATAATTGTTTTTAGAAAGAGCTGGCTGGGTGACTTTTAAATATATGTCATTATACCAATCCTAGAGTATTTCAGAAGCGCAATCCAAAAATGGTAACTTTCATTTGGTGAGTAGGAATATCAGATGTGGATTCTAGATATCTTGAACATGGTGTTACCTCGCTTACAATGTGAGACCGGTTGTTACATTCTGAACTGCAAGTAAGTAAGTTGAGTGAAGGTGCCCACCACTGAAGTAGGGAAATCATGCGACGGAAAATGGAAAATATTTGTAGAAGATCACCCCTCTCTGCTCTCATTATGCAGATATAAGCCAGAGAGAGTATTTGCATTGCTGTGAGGTCTCATCGGTCAACAGTCATCAACTAAATAAAGCACAGAATGGCTGAGGGCTTGAAGGAGGCGGGGATTTCACTAAGTGGTCCCCGGGGCCAACATGGAATGGCTCATGTTCATAAGTTTTGCTATTTCATCCTTTTGTCCAACTGTGCCCAGCACAATAAGTTAATTGCCATCAAAGGGAGTGATAACAGGAGAGAGTAAAAGTGTTGTAAGCAGCCTAGAAATCCAGCCAAGGTAATGTGCATTAGATATGAAACGTGATGGCAGCAGGAAGATTCAAGCAGAAAAGAACCAGATCTGTGAAGGACTTTAAGGTCCAACAGTTGCTGGAACATTAGATCTTGGTGGGTGGAGCCTCATTTCCTATCTTAGCTCCCACAATAACTGAACTGAGCTGAGGATTTGAGCGCAGGTCATCAATTTGGATGTTTTGATCCCCAAAGCACGCGGCTTCATAAAATGTTGAGCTTTGACCATCCTTCTACATGCAGTGTGATATATATGCAGGAGAAAGCAGGTCTATCCGCCTTTTGAATTAGGATAAACCAGACCAAAAGGTCGATCTAGGAACAACAAGAAGGGAGGGACTTAAATCTCCGTCTGTCTGTCCCTGCTTCCTTGCCATTTCTGCCTGACGGGACCAGCTCCTGGCACTGTACCTGCCACTCTCCTCCCCGAGCCTCCTTCCGCAGGCTAAAGCCAGGTGATTCTTGACCATCAGGAACTATGGAGGGCAAGTGTGGAGGCATGGTAGCTAAGTGCAATGGGCATAAGTTGGTGCAGCAGTAGGTATTAGTGTAGACTGATATAGGCATGTTTAAGGTGACTGTGCTTATCCCATATTATTACATGGATTTACCCTTTATGCACTATTGCAGTCATGCATGTAATATGACCTCATAATGTTACATGCTTGAAAGGTGTGGTGTCTGAGTATTTTTGGGGTGTATGGATGATCTGATACCTGGATCTGTCAGACAAAGGATATCATTTGTGGGAAGAGCGTATGGGCAATGCAAGCTTTATAGTCACAGATAAATAGATCCCATCACAATTAATAGGTTAGGCGCTGATTAGTCAATATCTCATCAGTAGCTTCTCTTTATTTGACCATGGTGTATTCAATTCAACAAAACCTGTCACAAGACACCAACCTGCAAGACACATAAGCCCAGAAGCCCTGGCCTCAGGGAAAAGGCTGATCTGTGGCTTTTGGCTCTCACTCTGTTTGAGCCTTGTCAGTGGGCAGCCAGAAAGTTTGGCAGCTATTTCGTATGTTTGCATATGATTCTAGCGGCTCAACTTCCTTTAAGAATAAAAGTAGATTACAATAAAAATGTGCCTCACTGGATTCTATTCCTGCTATGGCTGTAGGATGGAATTTGTAATACAATAGATGCCCCTAGTTTTCCAAGATACATAGGGAATGCTCCCAGGCAGATGGTAGTTTAACATGAGCGTAGGAACAAGAAAAAGTCATGTTAATCAGAGTGATAAATAATTTTCAGCCATCTGGAGCTATTGGGGCATTTGGTGTGTCCAGTTTAGCTAAAAATCTTAGCCAGGCCTAGATGGTTGGTTGCAATGCCCGTTCCAATATCAGGGAGATACCTGATAAAGCAATAGTCCCTATCCACTGCGAGAGGCGAATTTTAATACTTTATCAGAAAAAATTCATAACATTATCACCTGATACCCATGTTGAGCATTTTTTGGGAGGATTTCCCTAGTAGGGTCAAAACTCATGTTTTGGAGCAAGCGCATAGCACCAACTACTTCCTCAGAAGGGAGGCATGCTTTAATAATTGGAATCCACAACGCACAATGTAGCAGCTTTGACTATATTAACAAAGATAACTGTGTGCCGAGGGATGGCTACTATATTGTATATTTCCACTCCCTTTCATAGTCCAGGTAGAACTTCCCTGTGGACCAAGCCAATGGTTGGTGTGTGCCTGTTTCCTCTTATCCTCATTCAATTATTATTACATCACACAAGTACAAATTACTTTGCTAAACCTCAAGTTTGGATACAATATTAAGATTGGGGTGATTCAACCTAACTTTGGAGAATAGTTCATCCTTGCTAATGACGCACTGCTTCTGATTAACAATGTGAGGGAGCTTTAATGTAGCTAGCTTCTTACTGATTTCATAGAAGCTTTAGATTTACTGCAGTGAATTAAAAATAATGATCTCTGGCCTCTTTAGAAGGTGATAGCTTCCCTTCCAGGTAGTTTGCAGCTATTTCTGGCACTAGTCATGGCCCCCAGTGGGTGAAGGCACCCACTGAACTTCATTAGTAAATGCCTATAACCAACTTAGCACCTACAATAATGGTCCAATACAGTTTTTTTTTTTACGGCTTTTTATATAGCGCGAACTTGACCCGAAGGTATTGGGTATCAGAGCGCTTTAAATAGCACCAGTTGCGTTACATGAGGACACATTGGGGCATATTCCCAAGAACGTGCGATAAACATCGTCAAAATAGGTTAACACAAGTTTACATATCGCCGTCTATCGCGGGATAATAACCCTGTATTAACGTGGCATTCACAACACGGCGGTAACATGCGATAGTACCCCGATAACACGGCAAATGTCCGCGATAACACCACCGGGACAGCAATGAAAATCCAAACCTGAACGCGAAAAAAGTTGCGATGGGCCCAACCGCGATAAAAAATCCATCCAGAAGCAGCGCCAGGCCTGCAAGTCCCACAAGTCAGGCTGCAAAAAGCACAATGAAAGCGGCAACACAAAACACAAACAGAACACAAACAACTGCGAAGCACCATGGAGGTAGCCGGAGCAAGCACAGAGGACAACCAGAACCCCACAAGCTCCACGGAGGACCAGCCTGGGACCTCGGGGTCAGGGAAGGGCAAGGAGAAGAAGAAGAGGAAGATGCGCTTCAGTCCGCAGGAAAACAGGATCCTGATCACGGAGGAGATAGAACACCATCAACAACTTTACGTCACCTCCACAGTGTCATTGGCAACTAAAAATACAATATGGCAGTCCATCCTGGACAAGGCGAATGCAGCCGGAGTGCTGAGGAGGACAATGGACGAGGTCAAGAGGCGCTGGAATGATGTGAAGCGCAAGACCAAGCAGAAACTCGCAGACAACCAGAAGGCAGCAATGCAGACTGGAGGTGGGAGTCCAGCGCCACAGGAGGAGCTGGATGAGATGGAGGAAATGGTGACCACAGTCATCAGTGTGGAGACGGTGGCAGGAGTTGGGGGACCGGACACTGCTCGACATGACCTGACACAGCAGCAACAGGGTGAGTAACCACCAGGGACTGGGGGTACGGGGGGAGATGGGCACAATGGCACACATGCACAATTAAGTAGAGCACATCTGCGGACAAACCATGGCCAAGAGTCACAACACCAACCAAGAGCCCAAGTTACCCAAGTCTGCAACATCACAGCACTGCATAAGCACAGAAGTGAAAGCCACACTGCCTGAAAGGGATAAGGGCCAGCCAAATCAGAGCTAAAGGGGCAACTCACCTACAATGCAGCACACACACATAAGAATCAGAGCACCTCAACATCTACAACAATGTCGAACGAACAGCAACACCAGCACAACAGAACAGAGGACACAACTGCTGCCGCATGTGTGTGGAAAATGGCCATTCGCATGTGGCATAGCAGGAAACTGTGAGATGATAATGTACCAGTACAACCCCACATCCCTGATGGTGTATCAATGCATGTATGGCCGTGACCCAGATAGGCAGTGAGACACACATTGTCATGCAAATCAACACTCACCACAGTTGAATACAAGTGAAGGTGCGTAGACTTTATTAGCATCTGCGTGTCAGTGCGGCCAAGATAAGTGCCACAACATGCAGAACAATGCAGCAGTATGTCAGAACCTGGAACGTTGCCAAGCGCCGCAGTCCACTCCGGGGGAGTGCCTCAGCATTCACAGGTGTGTGTTTACCCGCGTCGTTGTCCGCTCATGTGTACGGAGTGTAGGCGAATGCAGCCATGACCACTGTCGTCGTGGGAGATGTGATCAGAAGCCCAAGTTCCAACAAGGTGTCGGGACATGTGCAATGTGTACCAAACTGTTGTGTCTGCAGGTACGTAGTTACACGTCCATGAAAGCTAGTGCAGCTTCGTAAGCAATCATTTCCAACATGAGGTCGTCGTCGACCTCATCGGACAGGACGGCAAGGCTCACCATAAGCAGGTCCGGATAGATGTGCTGCGTCCACCTCCTCTCACCAATTAGCACTACAGCCCAATAGGGGAGCGCCTCAATTTGCCCACTGCACACGAGGAGTTCTGCACTCTCCCAGGTCCAGCTGCCAGCATGTATGCCAAGTATCCAGGCATCCTATAGGCGGGTGTCACGGTGACACTCATGGTCGTGGGCCAACAGGGGGCGCACACACATGTCGAAATCCAGTTTGGCTACCGTCCTGTTGGATAGGCAGACATCCATGGACCACTCGAATATGCACGAGCGACAATGCAACACAGGCTGCACGCAGGTGACGTTGGCAAGGCGGAAGCTTAACCAGTAACTGATCCGCAGCACTACCAATGGCAGTGCCCCCAGTAAATGCAGCATACGTGCACGGTACAGTTCCACGTGACAAGGGTTGTGCAAGTGTCCGGGATGGTCTGCCATTGCGTTGGTGGCTCAGGCTGAAGCTGCACTGTTCTGACCTGCGCCAGTTCTGTGGATGAAATGCCACAGCTCAGAGCAATGAGTTGTGTTAGTGTGCAACGGTTGTACGCCTGGGTTAATGTGGGAGTAAGTGTGAAGGCCATTCCATGCAAGATAACTTCGAGCAAGTACTTCTGTGTGTGGGGTGTGTATACGATGGTCTTTCGTCGGGCTGTGCGCAGTGTGGGAGTCGTCACCAGCTGCCATAGTATCTGTCGGGGGGGTGCCGGGCACATGCAATTCCCAGGTCGGAGGTGCAGATGTGCTTCCGCCTGATAGCTCAGACAAAGGAGCATTCATCCCTAATATTAGTTTCTCATCTGCTTGCATTCAGGAACTGTGAAATGGCTTGTTGGGGGTGGGGTGGGATGTGTGCGACTTTGGGATTCATGTTCGACATGTCTTGCATGTGGCAAATGAGCGGCATCACTGTGTGTAACGTTGCCTCACAGCTGCACCTCCCTCCCCCCGAGCCCATCTACTTGCGTGCGCTGTGCGGTTGCATCACTGGCACTCCTAGCGCACACAATTGTCATGCCTGTCTGCGCATGTCCACAAGCCTGACAACAACACTGTGATGTTAGCCATTGGAGGTGGACGGCCCCATGGGTGTAGGCCTGTGGGAAGGATAGGGCAGACACAGATGTAGAGTTCATGCCTGGCTGTACTCGCGCTGTGATTAAGGCTAGGCATGTGGCTCATGCTGTGGCAATACAGTTACACACAACACTTGGCAAGTATGAGTCAAGACCCCGAGTGGTCTTGCGCTCCTTCATTTCTCCGTTCGTGCGAGCCCACCCTCCCGGTGCATGCTACATTGCAACATCGTCGAATGCGGACTGGGTGGTGCCGACACTACTACAGTGACACACTCATTAGTTACTTCCTTGTCCAGGCCAGAATGAACCATGCCCAGAGCTCCGGGCAAATCTTTCACACCCCTACGCTGGCTTGGCGTACGCCGGCCCAGCCCACTCCGCTTACGCTTACAGGGGGGGACGACATAGCTACGTGTCCAAAGTCGTACCCACTGCCTGAGGTGACATGGTTGCGTCCGCTGTCCACAGCACAATGTAATGTGGTAGGGCCCTGGCCCATCATGCATACATAATGACCACACAGACACACATAGGTAGATAGTTGAACTGGCTACAGGCACGTGCGCCCGGCCCCTTTTTATTACCAGGATCACATATCCAGTGACGCCTGTGCTGAATGGGTGTGGGGTGAGTGTGAGCCAGCCCTCAGGGAGTGGTTGGTGCTGGCAACAACTTGAACAGTGGTCACCATTGAAGCGGAAACAGAATACACCAACATAACACAAACAACAGCGAAGCACCATGGAGGTAGCCGGAGCAAGTACAGAGGTCACCCAATATTCTATCCTAAGAGGCCATGACTTGTGGTGCACTGAGTTAGTGGCACCTGAAGAGCTGAGCGTGCTCATGTGAAGGAATTGTTAATGATTTGGTCCCTTCAAGATATTCCTGCTGCAGCTGCAGTGGGGTGTGGTACACCTGCCTCATCTTCATCATCATCGTCCCAGGTCTTCCACACTGCCTGAGGTGACATTGTTGCGTCCGCTGTCCACAGCACTAAACTCAATCATGAAGGGTCCATGAGTTGTGGTGCACTGAGTTAGTGGCACCTGAAGAGCTGAGCAGGGTATCAAGCTGATGATGGCATCCAAGACAGGTGTGAGCAACTTAGATAGGCTGGCTGTGAGACTCCTCCGACTCTGGTAGATGTTGGTTGGAGGTGGTCCTGGCGGTGGTGGCGGGTGTGCAGCCAGCGATGATGGCGTGTCCTTGCAGGTCAGGATTGGATTTGATTTGCGAGCCCTGCTGACCGCAGTGTTGCCCAGAGGCAGCGGTCAGCAAGGGCCCACAGCCACGTGGCGTTGACTTGAGCTGCACAGAGTTAGTGGCACCTGAGACGCTCAGCGGGTGCGCAGACTGCGATGATGCATCGTTTGACTTGGGGGACCTGCTGACCGCAGTGTAGGCCAGAGGCAGCGGTCAGCAAGGGCCCACAGCCACGTGGTGTTGACTTGAGCTGCACAGAGTTAGTGGCACCTGAGACGCTCAGTGGGTGCGCAGCCTGCGATGATGCGTCGTTTGAATTGGGGGACCTGCTGACCGCAGTGTAGGCCGGAGGCAGCTGTCAGGAAGGGCCCACAGCCACGAGGTGATGACTTGTGGTGCACTGAGTTAGTGGCACCTGGAGCGCTCGGCGGGTGCGCGGCCTGCGCTGATGCGTCGTCCGGGCGGGCCGCCCTGGAAGCAATGTCTGTTGCCAACTGGACTCTGCCATAAATGAATCAAGACTCTATTTGATTTGCGAGCCCTGCTGACCGCAGTGTAGGCCGGAGGCAGCGGTCAGAAAGGGCACACAGCCACGTGACGATGACTTGTGTTGCACAGGGTCAGTGGCACCTGGAGCGCTCAGCAGGTGCACAGCCAACGACGATGCGTCGTCCGGGCGGGCCACACTGGGAGCCATGTTTTTCGCCTACTGAATTCTGCCTCAATATTGCCACGTGGCATCGACTTGTGTTGCACAGGGTCAGTGGCACCTGGAGCGCTCAGCAGGTGCACAGCCAACGACGATGTGTTGTCCGGGCGGGCCGCAATGGGGGCAATGTCTGTTGACTAGTGGTTTCCTCCATTGACAGAAATGTTGCACAATTTGAATTGTGGGACCTGCTGACCGCAGTGTAGGACTAAGGCAGTATCCGGCACACACATAACTCCGTGTTGCTGTGCCGCTAGATGCGCTGGGGGCCTGTGCCTGAGGTGACATTGTTGCATCCGCTGTCCACAGCACAAAACTCAATCATGAAGGGTCCATGTGTTGTGGTGCACAGAGTTAGTGGCACCTGAAGAGCTGAGCATCCAAGACAGGTGTGAGCAACTTAGATAGGCTGGCTGTGAGACTTCTCCGACTCTGGCAGTTGTTGGTTGAAGGTGGTCCTGGCAGTGGTGGCGGGTGTGCAGCCAGCGATGATGGCATGTCCTTGCAGGTCAGGATTGGATTTGGTTTGCAAGCCCTGCTGACCGCAGTGTAGGCCGGAGGCAGCGGTCAGAAAGGGCACACAGCCACGTGACGATGACTTGTGGTGCACTGAGTTAGTGGCACCTGGAGCGCTCAGCAGGTGCGCTGCCTGCGCTGATGCGTCGTCCGGGCAGCCCGCCCTGGAAGCAATGTCTGTTGCCCACTGGACTCTGCCATAAATGAATCAAGACTCAATTTGCTTTGCGAGCCCTGCTGACCGCAGTGTAGGCCAGAGGCAGCGGTCAGCAAGGGCACACAGCCACATGTCGTCGGCTTGTGTTGCACAGGATCAGTGGCACCTGGAGCGCTCAGCGGGTGCACAGCCAACGATGAAGCGCCGCCCGTGCGGGCCGCACTGGGTGCAATGTCTGTTGACTAGTGGTTTCCTCCATTGACAGAAATGTGGCACGATTCAAATTGTGGGACCTGCTGGCCGCAGTGTAGGACTGAGGCAGTATCCGGCACACACATGACTCCGTGTTGCTGTGCCGCTGGATGCGCTGGGGGCCTGTGTCGCGGAGTCTGGAAGTCACTGCGGCGGACTCGTGGCAGGGTGAGGTGCGCCGCCCTGGCAGACGCGTTGCCCATCACGGAAGAGAGGCACGCCCAGGGCCCCGGCCTTTTTATCAGCACTCCTACGCTGGAGTGGCGTACGCCAGCACAGCCCACTGCCCTTACGCTTACAGGGGGGGGACGGCACAGCTACATGTCCAAGGTCTTCCCCGCTGCCTGAGGTGATATGTTTGCGTCCACTGTCCACAACACTACATTCCCCAGCAGTATGTGTCCACATGGACATGTGTGTTCCCTGCATTCTGTGGTCTGTCCGGCACATCACCGCCACACTTGGCATTGTGTGCATTCTTCTTCATGGGTGAGTTGCCTCCTTCACACATGCTTGGTTCCCACCTCTCCCCACATTCTGCACTTGTGTGGCTGAGGGGCCATACCGTTTTAGAGGGTCTGCTGTCTTGTCCTACGCTGCCTCGGTGGTAGTCCGGGGGGGGGGGCTCCGGAGGCGGGGGTGGTGGCGGTGGGTGTTGTTGCCCTCTTGGGTCTCCGGGCTGCATGTTCATTGTCTCCATGACATCTGTGGGTCTTCAGATGTGGCTCTGGGCTGGGATCCCTTTCATACTGCAGGTAGTCGTCCTGCTTAGCACCGGCAGAAGGCAGGTGTAAAATCCCTGCTGCTAACGCGCCTTATCGCCTGTGTTTGGGTTACATTGCAGATCTGGATGGTCGTTGTGAATATCGCGTAGTGGTGTTTTCGTGTGTTTTTGCACAGGAACGCCTACTCTGCATATCATTAGCGTTAGTTGGCGCACTCATCCGTGGCGATGTTTTTTGCGGCAGCTATCGCTGGTAAAGTGGCGATATCAGCAGTTTGCACCAGCTTGTGAATAGGGTGATGAATCTATCGCCACTTTTGCGGCGCTAAAGTGCCGATAAGTCGGCGATAAGTCCTTGAGAATATGCCCCATTCATTTTTGCTAGGCACGGGGAGATTAAGTGATTTGCCCAGAATCACAGGATGTTGAGCGTCATTGCCGAGACTCGAACCCGGTTCCCCAGATTCGAGGTCGACCGCCCTAGCCGTTAGGCCAACTCCTCTCCTTCTCTTAATGAAAACATATCTGGTCAACATCCTTCTGGCAGTAATCTTTTCAGAACTCATGAGTCAAAAAAGGATCATGATAGATTGGAAGCTGCAGATGAGTCACTGAACTGTGAGAAACTAATCTTCTTGTTGCCGTTAGAATGGAACGTGGTATCAATTTGGAGAAAGAAGTAGCAAACTGTGCATCAAGAAATTGACTCAACAAAATTTGTAATGCAAAGGTGGGTCTGTATTTGTTATAATCACTATTTTCCTTTAAAAGACGCAGCCAGCGAATGAGTGATGGGACTACAGCTGATACTGGATTTCCAAACTAGATATGAACAGGTTTAAAATGGGGTTGGGTCAAGAGGATTGGCTCTAAAGGGTGTTTAGATAGACAAAGACGGTGAACAATTTCTTAGCAGAGGTGTGCATAAGCTATTGTATGGAGAATTCCAATTTATAAAAATGTTTGAACACTAGCATTAATCTCGGGTTCTCTAAAGGTGCTTTCAGTGAAATGAAATGGTGGAATATGATTAACAGAATTAGTATAATTTGTCCCCAGCTGTAAATTTAGGGTGAAGGGTTGGAATGTGTTTTTTCCCAGGGAAGAAACTTTTAGATTGCCATTGAGAAGGTAGCAAACCCCTGCAATTTGTTATTTTCCCTACAGCCATAAGCTCTGCCAGTGATATTCACACATCATTTGGCAACCTGTCTGTTATGTCAAAACAGCTGGGATAAGAGAGCTGATTAAATGTGAAAACACCCAAGCAACCCCAACATTTCTGGGGGCTTGAGGGAGACTGTTTTGAGGCCACTAAGTTTTCTATTTGATTCTTGGCCTAGTAGGCCCCAAAAGTAGGGGTTCAATGGCCTTTCAGCTAAGAATTCTGTCAGATATATCCTACTTGTGAACTCAGGCATCAAAATTTCAAAATTAATTGCACAATTAATAATTAGGCTATTCCATTGGATTGGAAGGATGAAGTTGGAAGTTCAAAGTGTCAAGGCAGAACAAGTTGTCAAACATTTGGGCAGCTGTTTATGTTTATATTGGGTAAAAATACACTATGGAGTTATTTGATAAGAAGCTTAAACAAGCATTTGCAATGCAATAGGTCTCGCATTCACACGAGTTTGAGTTATTGCCATTGTAAATGACAATGCCTTTTATTTATGTTTTGGTTTTTAAAAAATAAATAAAAGGCATTGTCATTTACAATACTAATAGCTTAAACTCTCGCAAATGCGAGACCTATTGCATTGCAATAAAGGGCCTTCTTGACCGCTTGTTAGATTGTAAATATCAGAGGTAGAGACCAGCATGCAACATCTTCAAAGTAGTGATAAGTAGTGCAGTAGAAGAAGATGTGTAAGTGTTGTAAATTACACAGACACAAAGTGTGAAGTGAGAGTTACATATGATCTGAGCTATAAACACTAACAAAGCGCTCCAACACCAACACCTGTGATTACACTGTCGCGGCTCAGGAGGAAGAGCGGGAGGCGGGGGCTATTTCCTGCCCTCTCCGTGATTTGAGTGTGCAGTGTGGCATTGTGTAATGTCATTGCCATCTTTGGCCTAATAAACACTCCAGCTGTAGTTAGGCCCTGGCTTCACCTCCTGGTGCGGGCGGGCTGTGCTTTATGGCATGCATGGAGGGAGGGAGGGATGGTCTTGGTTGCAGCTCCGGCCTTATACAGTGCCCATGCTATTACTAGTGAGCGAGAGGCGCTGGGGTGGTGGTGGTGGTGGTATTGGTGATGGTGGTGTTGGTGGTGGTGGTATTGCTGGTGGTGGTATTGCTGGTGGTGGTACTGGTAGTGGTAATGGTAGTGGTAGTGGTGGTACTGGTGGTGGTGGTGGTACTAGTACTGGTATTGGTGGTGGTGGTGGTACTGGTACTGGTGGTACTGGTGGTGGTGGTACTAGTAATGGTGGTACTGGTATTGGAGGTATTGATGGTGGTGGTATTGTTGGTGGTAGTGGTACTGGTGGTATTGGTGGTGGTACTGGTAGTGGTGGTATTGGTGGTACTGGTTGTGGTACTGGTACTGGTGGTATTGGGGGTGGTGGTATTGGTGGTGGTACTTGTGGTACTGGTGGTACTGGTGGTACTGGTGGTACTGGTATTGGTGGTACTGGTGGTGGTGGTACTGGTGGTAGTGGTACTGGTGGGGGTGGTGGTACTGGTGGTGGTGGTGGTACTGGTGGTGGTACTGGTGGTGGTTGAGGTACTGGTGATACTGGTACTGGTGGTGGTGGTACTCGTGGTACTGGTACTGGTACTGATGGTGGTGGTACTGGTACTGGTGGTGATAGTGGTACCGGTGGTGGTGGTGGTACTGGTGGTACTGGTGGTGGTACTGGTGACGGTGGTGGTACTGGTGGTGGTGGTACTGGTGGCGGTGGTGGTGGTGGTGGCACTGGTGGTGGTGGTATTGGTGGTGGTGGTACTGGTGGTTGTAGTACTGGTACAGGTGGTGGTGGTACTGGTGGTGGTGGTGGTACTAGTGAAACTGGTACTGGTGGTGGTGGTACTTGTGGTACTGGTACTGGTAGTGGTGGTACTGGTGGTGATAGTGGTACTGGTGGTGGTGGTGGTTGTACTGGTGGTACTGGTGGTGGTACTGGTGATGGTGGTGGTGGTACTGGTGGCATTGGTGGTGGTGATACTGGTGGTGGTGGTGGTGGTACTGGTGGTGGTGGTACAGGTGGTGGTGGTACTGGTGATGGTGGTGGTACTGGTGGTGGTACTGGTGGAACTGGTACAGGTGGCACTGGTACTGGTGGTGGTTCTGGTGGTGGTTCTGGTGGTGGTACTGGTGGTGGTGGTGGTACTGGTGGTGGTGGATTGTAAATATCAGAGAAAGAGACCAGCATGCAACGTCTTCAAAGTAGTGATAAATAGTGCAGTAGAAGAAGAAGTGTAAGTGTTGTAAATGACACAGACACAAAGTGTGAAGTCAGAGTTACATATGATCTGAGCTATAAACACTAACAAAGCGCTCCAACACCAACACCTGTGATTACACTGTTGCGGCTCAGGAGGAAGAGTGGGAGGGAGGGGGCTATTTCCTGCCCTCTCCGTGATTTGAGTGCGCAGTGTGGCATTGTGTAATGTCATTGCCATCTTTGGCCTAATAAACACTCCAGCTGTAGTTAGGCCCTGTCTTAACCTCCTGGTGCAGGGCGGGCTGTGCTTTATGGCATGCAAGGAGGGAGGGAGGGATGGTCTCGGTTGCAGCTCCGGCCTCATACAGTGCCCATGCTATTACTAGTGAGTGAGAGGCGCTGGGGTGGTGGTGGTGGTGGTATTGGTGATGGTGGTGGTATTGGTGATGGTGGTATTGGTGGTGGTGGTATTGGTGGTATTGCTGGTGGTGGTATTGGTGGTGGTGGTACTGGTAGTGGTAGTGGTACTGGTAGTGGTGGTACTGGTGGTGGTGGTACTAGTACTGGTATTGGTGGTGGTGGTGGTACTGGTACTGGTGGTACTAGTAATGGTGGTACTGATATTGGAGGTATTGGTGGTGGTGGTATTGTTGGTGGTAGTGGTACTGGTTGTATTGGTGGTGGTACTGGTAGTGGTGGTATTGGTGGTACTGGTACTGGTTGTGGTACTGGTACTGGTGGTATTGGGGGTGGTGGTATTGGTGGTGGTACTTGTGGTATTGGTGGTACTGGTACTAGTACTGGTGCTACTGGTATTGGTGGTACTGATGGTGGTGGTACTGGTGGTAGTGGTACTGGTGGGGGTGGTGGTACTGGTGGTGGTGGTGGTACTGGTGGTGGTACTGGTTGAGGTACTGGTGATACTGGTACTGGTGGTGGTGGTACTCATGGTACTGGTACTGGTACTGATGGTGGTGGTACTGGTGGTGATAGTGGTACCGGTGGTGGTGGTACTGGTGGTACTGGTAGTACTGGTGGTAGTACTAGTGACGATGGTGGTACTGGTTGTGGTGGTACTTGTGGCGGTGGTACTGGTGGTGGTGGTACTGGTGGTTGTAGTACTGGTACAGGTGGTGGTGGTACTGGTGGTGGTGGTGGTACTAGTGATACTGGTACTGGTGGTGGTGGTACTTGTGGTACTGATACCAATAGTGGTGGTACTGGTGGTGGTACTGGTGGTGGTGGGGGTACTGGTGGTATTGGTGGTGGTACTGGTGATGGTGGTGGTACTGGTGGTGGTGGTGGTGGTGGTACTGGTGGTGGTGGTACTGGTGGTGGTGGTACAGGTGGTGGTGGTACTGGTGATGGTGGTGGTACTGGTGGTGGTACTGGTGGTACTGGTACAGGTGGTACTGGTACTGGTGGTGGTTCTGGTGGTGGTACTGGTGGTGGTGGTGGTGGTGGTACTGGTGGTGGTGGTACAGGTGGTGGTGGTGGTACTGGTGGTACTGGTACAGGTGGTACTGGTACTGGTAGTGGTTCTGGTGGTGGTGGGGGTGGTGGTACTGGTGGTGGTGGATTGTAAATATCAGAGAAAGAGACCAGCATGCGACGTCTTCAAAGTAGTGATAAATAGTGCAGTAGAAGAAGATGTGTAAGTGTTGTAAATTACACAGACACAGAGTGTGAAGTCAGAGTTACATATGATCTGAGCTATAAACACTAACAAAGCACTCCAACACCAACACTTGTGATTACAGTGTCGCGGCTCAGGAGGTAGAACGGGAGGGTGGCTATTTCCTGCCCTCTCCGTGATTTGAGTGTGCAGTGTGGCATTGTGTAATGTCATTGCCATCTTTGGCCTAATAAACACTCCAGCTGTAGTTGGGCCCTGGCTTCACCTCCTGGTGCAGGGTGGGCTGTGCTTTATGGCATGCATGGAGGGAGGGAGGGATGGTCTCAGTTGCAGCTCTGGCCTCATACAGTGCCCATGCTATTACTAGTGAGCGAGAGGCGCTGGGGTGGTGGTGGTGGTATTGGTGATGGTGGTGGTATTGGTGGTGGTGGCATTGGTGGTGGTTTTGCTGGTGGTGGTATTGGTGTTGGTGGTACTGGTAGTGGTACTGGTAGTGGTGGTGGTGGTACTAGTACTTGTACTGGTGGTACTGGTATTGGTGGTGGTGGTTCTGGTACTGGTGGTACTGGTGGTGGTCGTACTAGTAATGGTGGTACTGGTACTGGTATTGGTGGTATTGGTGGTGGTGGTATTGGTGGTGGTAGTGGCACTGGTGGTATTGGTGGTGGTACTGGTACTGGTGGTATTGTACTGGTACTGGTGGTATTGGTGGTGGTACTGGTACTGGTGGTAAAGGTGGTGGTACTGCTACTGGTGGTATTGGTGATGGTACTGGTGGTATTGGTGGTGTCACTGGCAGTGGTGGTATTGGTGGTACTGGTTGTGGTACTGGTACTGGTGGTGGTATTGGTGGTGGTACTGGTGGTACTGGTACTGGTGGCACTAGCACTGGTGCTACTGGTATTGTTGGTGGTGGTAGTGGTACTGGTGGTGGTGGTGGTACTGGTGGTGGTGGTGGTACTGGTGATACTGGTACTGGTGGTGGTGGTACTTGTGGTACTGGTACTAGTACTGATGGTGGTGGTACTGGTACTGGTGGTGGTACTGGTGGTGATAGTGGTACTGGTGGTGGTGGTACTGGTGATATTGGTGGTGTTACTGGTGATGGTGGTGGTACTGGTGGTGGTAGTACTGGTGGTGGTGGTACTGGTGGTGGTGGAACTGATAGTTGTGGTACTGGGATAGGTGGTGGTGGTACTGGGGGTGGTGGTGGTACTGGTGATACTGGTACTGGTACTGATGGTGGTGGTACTGGTGGTGGTACTGGTGGTGATAGTGGTAATGGTGGTGGTGGTGGTACTGGTGGCACTGGTGGTGGTACTGGTGATGGTGGTGGTACTGGTGGTGGTGGTACTGGGGGTGGTGGTGGAACTGGTGGTGGTGGTGGTGGTACTGGTGGTGGTGGTGATACTGGTAATGGTGTTGGTACTGGTACATGTGGTACTGGTACTGGTGGTGGTTCTGGTGGTGGTACTGGTGGTGGTGGTGGTACTGGTGGTGGTACTGGTGGTGGTGGTGGTACTGGTGGTGGTGGTACAGGTGGTGGTGGTACTGGTGGTGGTGGTGGTACTGGTGGTGGTGGTACTGGTGGTGGTGGTACTGGTGGTACTGGTACTGGCAGTGGCGGTACTTGTGGTTGTTGTACTGGTGGTACTCGTACTGGTGGTACTGGTGGTGGTGGTACTGGTACTGTTGGTTGTGGTATTGGTGGTGGTGGTACTGGTGGTGGTGGTGGTACTGGTGGTGTTGGTATTGGTGGTGGTACTGGTGGTGGTACTGGTGGTGTTGGTGGTACTGGTGGTACTAGTGGTGGTGGTACAGGTGGTGTTACTGTTGGTGGTGGTACTGGTGGTACTGGTACTGGTGGTACTAGTGGTACTGGTACTGGTGGTACTGGTGGTGGTGGTACTGGTGTTACTGGTGGTGTTTGTACTGGTGGTACTGTTGGTGGTGGTGGTGGTACTGGTGGTGGTGGTATTGGTGGTGGTGGTAGTGGTGGTACTGGTGCTAAGGGAAACTGGTGGTGGTGCTGGTGGTACTGGTGGCGGTGGTACTGGTGGTGGTGGTACTGGTGGTGGTAATGGTGGTGTTGGTACCGGTGGTGGTGGTGGTGGTGGTACTGGTGGTGGTGTTGGTACTGGTGGTGGTGGTACTGGTGGTTGTGGTGGTACTGGTGGTGGTGGTACTAGTAATGGTGGTACTGGTATTGGAGGTATTGGTGGTGGTGGTATTGTTGGTGGTAGTGGTAATGGTGGTATTGGTGGTGGTACTGGTAGTGGTGGTATTGGTGGAACTGGTACTGGTTGTGGTACTGGTACTGATGGTATTGGGGTGGTGGTATTGGTGGTGGTACTTGTGGTACTGGTGGTACTGGTACTGGTGCTACTGATATTGGTGCTACTGGTGGTGGTGGTACTGGTGGTAGTGGTACTGGTGGGGTGGTGGTACTGGTGGTGGTGGTGGTACTGGTGGTGGTGGATGTACTGGTGATACTGGTACTGGTGGTGGTGGTACTCGTGGTACTGGTACTGGTACTGATGGTGGTGGTACTGGTGGTGATAGTGGTAACGGTAGTGGTGGTGGTACTGGTGACGGTGGTGGTACTGGTGACGGTGGTGGTACTGGTGGCCGTGGTGGTGGTGGTGGTACTGGTAGTGGTGGTGGTGATACTGGTGGTGGTGGTACAGGTGGTGGTGGTACTGGTGGTGGTGGTGGTACTAGTGATACTGGTACTGGTGGTGGTACTTGTGGTACTGGTACTGATAGTGGTGGTACTGGTGGTGATAGTGGTACTGGTGGTGGTGGTTGTGCTGGTGGTGCTGGTGGTGGTACTGGTGATGGTGGTGGTACTGGTGGTGGTGGTACTGGTGGCATTGGTGGTGGTGGTACTGGTGGTGGTGGTGGTGGTACTGGTGGGTGGTGGTACAGGTGGTGGTGGTACCTGGTGATGGTGGTGGTGTACTGGTGGTGGTACTGGTGGTACTGGTACAGAGTGGTACTGGTGGTGGTTCTGGTGGTGGTTCTGGTGGTGGTACTGGTGGTGGTGGTGGTACTGGTGGTGGTGGATTGTAAATATCAGAGAAAGAGACCAGCATGCGACGTCTTCAAAGTAGTGATAAATAGTGCAGTAGAAGAAGATGTGTAAGTGTTGTAAATTACACAGACACAAAGTGTGAAGTCAGAGTTACATATGATCTGAGCTATAAACACTAACAAAGCGCTCCAACACCAACACTTGTGATTACACTTTTGCGGCTCAGGAGGAAGAGCGGGAGGGAGGGGGCTATTTCCTGCCCTCTCCGTGATTTGAGTGTGCAGTGTGGCATTGTGTAATGTCATTACCATCTTTGGCCTAATAAACACTCCAGCTGTAGTTAGGCCCTGGCTTCACCTCCTGGTGCAGGGCGGGCTGTACTTTATGGCATGCATGGAGGGAGGGAGTGATGGTCTCGGTTGCAGCTACGGCCTCATACAGTGCCCATGCTATTACTAGTGAGTGAGAGGCGCTGGGGTGGTGGTGGTGGTGGTATTGGTGATGGTGGTGGTATTGGTGATGGTGGTATTGGTGGTGGTGGTATTGCTGGTATTGCTGGTGGTGGTATTGGTGGTGGTGGTACTGGTAGTGGTAGTGGTACTGGTAGTGGTGGTACTGGTGGTACTGGTGGTGGTGGTACTAGTACTGGTATTGGTGGTGGTGGTGGTACTGGTACTGGTGGTACTAGTAATGGTGGTACTGGTATTGGAGGCATTGGTGGTGGTGCTATTGTTGGTGGTAGTGGTACTGGTTGTATTGGTGGTGGTACTGGTAGTGGTGGTATTGGTGGTACTGGTACTGGTTGTGGTACTGGTACTGGTGGTATTGGGGGTGGTTGTATTGGTGGTGGTACTTGTGGTACTGGTGGTACTGGTACTGGTGCTACTGGTATTGGTGGTACTGATGGTGGTGTTACTGGTGGTAGTGGTACTGGTGGGGGTGGTGGTACTGGTGGTACTGGTGGTGGTACTGGTTGAGGTACTGGTGATACTGGTACTGGTGGTGGTGCTACTCGTGGTACTGGTGGTGGTGGTACTGGTACTGGTGGTGATAGTGGTACCGGTGGTGGTGGTACTGGTGGTCCTGGTGGTGGTACTGGTGACGGTGGTGGTACTGGTGGTGGTGGTACTTGTGGCGGTGGTGGTGGTACTGGTGGTGGTAGTACTGGTGGTGGTGGTACTGGTGGTTGTAGTACTGGTACAGGTGGTGGTGGTACTGGTGGTGGTACTAGTGATACTGGTACTGGTGGTGGTGGTACTTGTGGTACTGGTACCGATAGTGGTGGTACTGGTGGTGGTACTGGTGGTGGTGGGGGTACTGGTGGTACTGGTGGTGGTACTGGTGATGGTGGTGGTACTGGTGGTGGTGGTACTGGTGGCAGTGGTGGTGGTGGTACTGGTGGTGGTGGTGGTACTGGTGGTGGTGGTACAGGTGGTGGTGGTACTGGTGATGGTGGTGGTACTGGTGGTGGTGGTGGTATTAGTGATACTGGTACTGGTGGTGATGGTACTTGTGGTACTGGTACTGATAGTGGTGGTACTGGTGGTGATAGTGTTACTGGTGGTGGTGGTGGTTGTACTGGTGGTACTGGTGGTGGTACTGGTGATGGTGGTGGTACTGGTGGTGGTGGTACTGGTGGTATTGGTGGTGGTGGTACTGGTGGTGGTGGTGGTGGTACTGGTGGTGGTGGTACAGGTGGTGGTGGTACTGGTGATGGTGGTGGTACTGGTGGTGGTGGTGGTACTGGTGGTACTGGTACAGGTGGTACTGGTGGTGGTTCTGGTGATGGTTCTGGTGGTGGTACTGGTGGTGGTGGTGGTACTGGTGGTGGTGGTGGTACTGGTGGTGGTGGATTGTAAATATCAGAGAAAGAGACCAGCATGCGACGTCTACAAAGTAGTGATAAATAGTGCAGTAGAAGAAGATGTGTAAGTGTTGTAAATTACAAAGACACAAAGTGTGAAGTCAGAGTTACATATGATCTGAGCTATAAACACTAACAAAGCGCTCCAACACCAACACCTGTGATTACACTGTTGCGGCTCAGGAGGAAGAGCGGGAGGGAGGGGGCTACTTCCTGCCCTCTCCGTGATTTGAGTGTGCAGTGTGGCATTGTGTAATGTCATTGCCATCTTTGGCCTAATAAACACTCCAGATGTAGTTAGGCCCTGGCTTCACCTCCTGGTGCAGGGCGGGCTGTGCTTTATGGCATGCATGGAGGGAGGGAGTGATGGTCTCGGTTGCAGCTCTGGCCTCATATAGTGCCCATGCTATTACTAGTGAGTGAGAGGCGCTGGGGTGGTGGTGGTGGTGGTGGTATTGGTGATGGTGGTGGTATTGGTGATGGTGGTATTGGTGGTGGTGGTATTGGTGGTATTGCTGGTGGTGGTATTGGTGGTGGTGGTACTGGTAGTGGTACTGGTAGTGGTAGTGGTGGTACTGGTGGTACTGGTGGTGGTGGTACTAGTACTGGTATTGGTGGTGGTGGTGGTACTGGTACTGGTGGTACTAGTAATGGTGGTACTGGTATTGGAGGTATTAGTGGTGGTGGTATTGTTGGTGGTAGTGGTACTGGTTGTATTGGTGGTGCTACTGGTAGTGGTGGTATTGGTGGTACTGGTACTGGTTGTGGTACTGGTACTGGTGGTATTGGGGGTGGTTGTATTGGTGGTGGTACTTGTGGTACTGGTGGTACTGGTACTGGTGCTACTGGTATTGGTGGTACTGATGGTGGTGGTACTGGTGGTAGTGGTACTGGTGGGGGTGGTGGTACTTGTGGTGGTGGTGGTACTGGTGGTGGTACTGGTTGAGGTACTGGTGATACTGGTACTGGTGGTGGTGGTACTCGTGGTACTGGTACTGGTACTGATGGTGGTGGTACTGGTGGTGATAGTGGTACCGGTGGTGGTGGTACTGGTGGTACTGGTGACGGTGGTGGTACTGGTGGTGGTAGTACTGGTGGTGGTGGTACTGGTGGTTGTAGTACTGGTACAGGTGGTGGTGGTACTGGTGGTGGTGGTGGTACTAGTGATACTGGGTGGTGGTGGTACTTGTGGTACTGGTACCGATAGTGGTGGTACTGGTGGTGGTACTGGTGGTGGTGGTGGGGGTACTGGTGGTACTGGTGGTGGTACTGGTGGTGGTGGTACTGGTGGCAGTGGTGGTGGTGGTGGTGGTGGTGGTGGTACTGGTGGTGGAGGTACAGGTGGTGGTGGTACTGGTGATGGTGGTGGTACTGGTGGTGGTGGTGGTACTGGTGGTACTGGTACAGGTGGTACTGGTACTGGTGGTGGTTCTGGTGGTGGTACTGGTGGTGGTGGTGTTACTGGTGGTGGTGGATTGTAAATATCAGAGAAAGAGACCAGCATGCGACGTCTTCGAAGTAGTGATAAATAGTGCAGTAGAAGAAGATGTGTAAGTGTTGTAAATTACACAGACACAAAGTGTGAAGTCAGAGTTACATATGATCTGAGCTATAAACACTAACAAAGCACTCCAACACCAACACCTGTGATTACAGTGTCGCGGCTCAGGAGGAAGAGCGGGAGGGGGGGCTATTTCCTGCCCTCTCCGTGATTTGAGTGTGCAGTGTGGCATTGTGTAATGTCATTGCCATCTTTGGCCTAATAAACACTCCAGCTGTAGTTGGGCCCTGGCTTCACCTCCTGGTGCAGGGTGGGCTGTGCTTTATGGCAAGCATGGAGGGAGGGAGGGATGGTCTCAGTTGCAGCTCTGGCCTCATACAGTGCCCATGCTATTACTAGTGAGCGAGAGGCGCTGGGGTGGTGGTGGTGGTATTGGTGATGGTGGTGGTATTGGTGGTGGTGGTATTGGTGGTGGTGCAATTGGTGGTGGTATTGCTGGTGGTGGTATTGGTGTTGGTGGTACTGGTAGTGGTAGTGGTACTGGTAGTGGTGGTGGTGGTACTCGTGATACTGGCGGTGGTGGTACTAGTACTTGTACTGGTGGTACTGGTATTGGTGGTGGTGGTTCTGGTACTGGTGGTACTGGTGGTGGTGGTACTAGTAATGGTGGTACTGGTACTGGTATTGGTGGTATTGGTGGTGGTGGTATTGGTGGTGGTAGTGGTACTGGTGGTATTGGTGGTGGTACTGGTACTGGTGGTATTGTACTGGTACTGGTGGTATTGGTGGTGGTACTGGTACTGGTGGTACTGCTACTGGTGGTATTGGTGATGGTACTGGTGGTATTGGTGGTGGCACTGGCCGTGGTGGTATTGGTGGTACTGGTATTGGTTGTGGTACTGGTACTTGTGGTGGTATTGGTGGTGGTACTGGTGGTACTGGTACTGGTGGCACTGGTGCTACTGGTATTGGTGGTGGTGGTAGTGGTACTGGTGGTGGTGGTGGTACTGGTGGTGGCGGTGGTGGTACTGGTGGTGGTACTGGTGATACTGGTACTGGTGGTGGTGGTACTCGTGGTACTGGTACTAGTACTGATGGTGCTGGTACTGGTGGTGGTACTGGTGGTGATAGTGGTACTGGTGGTGGTGGTACTGGTGATATTGGTGGTGGTACTGTTGATGGTGGTGGTACTGGTGGGGGTAGTACGGGTGGTGGTGGTCCTGGTGGTGGTGGAACTGATGGTTGTGGTACTGGGATAGGTGGTGGTGGTACTGGGGGGGGTGGTGGTACTGGTGATACTGGTACTGGTACTGATGGTGGTGGTACTGGTACTGGTGGTGGTACTGGTGGTGATAGTGGTAATAGTGGTGGTGGTACTGGTGGCACTGGTGGTGGTACTGGTGATGGTGGTGGTACTGGTGGTGGTGGTACTGGGGGTGGTGGTGGTACTGGTGGTGGTGGTACTGGTGGTACTGGTACAGGTGGTACTGGTACTGGTGGTGGTTCTGGTGGTGGTACTGGTGGTGGTGGTGGTACTGGTGATGGTACTGGTGGTGGTGGTGGTACTGGTGGTGGTGGTACAGGTGGTGGTGGTACTGGTGGTGGTGGTGGTACTGGTGGTGGTGGTACTGGTGGTACTGGTACTGGCAGTCGCGGTACTTGTGGTTGTTGTACTGGTGGTACTCGTACTGGTGGTACTGGTGGTGGTGGTACTGGTACTGTTGGTTGTGGTATGGGTGGTGGTGGTACTGGTGGTGGTGGTGGTGGTACTGGTGGTGTTGGTATTGGTGGTGGTACTGGTGGTGGTACTGGTGGTTTTGGTGGTACTGGTGGTACTAGTGGTGGTGGTACAGGTGGTGTTACTGTTTGTGGTGGTACTGGTGGTACTAGTGGTACTGGTACTGGTGGTACTGGTGGTGGTGGTACTGGTGTTACTGGTGGTACTGGTGGTGTTTGTACTGGTGGTACTGTTGGTGGTGGTGGTGGTACTGGTAGTGGTGGTATTGGTGGTATTGGTGGTGGTGGTACTGGTGGTGGTGGTATTGGTGCTAATGGAACTGGTGGTGGTGCTGGTGGTACTGGTACTGGTGGCGTTGGTACTGGTGGTTGTGGTACTGGTGGTGGTGGTGGTGGTACTGGTGGTGTTGGTACCAGTGGTGGTGGTTGTACTGGTGGTGGTGTTGGTACTGGTGGTGGTGGTACTGGTGGTGGTGGTAGTGGTGGAGGTGGTGGTACTGGTGGTGGTGGTGGTACTGGTGGTTGTGGTGGTACTGGTGGTGGTGGTACTAGTAATGGTGGTACTGGTATTGGAGGTATTGGTGGTGGTGGTATTGTTGGTGGTAGTGGTAATGGTGGTATTGGTGGTGGTACTGGTAGTGGTGGTATTGGTGGTACTGGTACTGGTTGTGGTACTGGTACTGATGGTATTGGGGGTGGTGGTATTGGTGGTGGTACTTGTGGTACTGGTGGTACTGGTGGTACTGGTACTGGTGCTACTGGTATTGGTGCTACTGGTGGTGGTGGTACTGGTGGTAGTGGTACTGGTGGGGTGGTGGTACTGGTGGTGGTGGTGGTGCTGGTGGTGGTACTGGTGGTGGTGGATGTACTGGTGATACTGGTGGTGGTGGTACTCGTGGTACTGGTACTGGTACTGATGGTGGTGGTACTGGTGGTGATAGTGGTACCGGTGGTGGTGGTGGTACTGGTGATGGTGGTGGTACTGGTGGTGGTGGTACTGGTGGTGGTGGTACTGGTGGTGGTGGTGGTGATACTGGTGGTGGTGGTACAGGTGGTGGTGGTACTGGTGGTGGTGGTACTAGTGATACTGGTACTGGTGGTGGTGGTACTTGTGGTACTGGTACTGATAGTGGTGGTACTGGTGGTGATAGTGGTACTGGTGGTGGTGGTGGTTGTACTGGTGGTGGTACTGGTGATGGTGGTGGTACTGGTGGTGGTGGTACTGGTGGCGGTGGTGGTGGTGGTACTGGTGGTGGTGGTGGTACTGGTGGTGGTGGTACAGGTGGTGGTGGTACTGGTGATGGTGGTGGTACTGGTGGTGGTGGTGGTACTGGTGGTGTTTGTACTGGTGGTACTGTTGGTGGTGGTACTGGTAGTGGTGGTATTGGTGGTATTGGTGGTGGTGGTACTGGTGGTGGTGGTACTGGTGCTAATGGAACTGGTGGTGGTGCTGGTGGTACTGGTACAGGTGGTACTGGTACTGGTGGTGGTTCTGGTGGTGGTTCTGGTGAAGGTACTGGTGGTGGTGGTGGTGGTACTGGTGGTGGTGTATTGTAAATATCAGAGAAAGAGACCAGCATGTGACGTCTTCAAAGTAGTGATAAATAGTGCAGTAGAAGAAGATGTGTAAGTGTTGCAAATTACACAGACACAAAGTGTGAAGTGAGAGTTACATATGATCTGAGCTATAAACACTAACAAAGCGCTCCAACACCAACACCTGTGATTACACTGCCGCAGCTCAGGAGGAAGAGCGGGGGAGGGGCTGTTTCCTGCCCTCTCCGTGATTTGAGTGTGCAGTGTGGCATTGTGTAATGTCATTGCCATCTTTGGCCTAATAAACACTCCAGCTGTAGTTGGGCCCTAGCTTCACCTTCTGGTGCAGGGTGGGATGTGCTTTATGGCATGCATGGAGGGAGGGAGGGATGGTCTCAGTTGCAGCTCTGGCCTCATACAGTGCCCATGCTATTACTAGTGAGCGAGAGGCGCTGGGGTGGTGGTGGTGGTATTGGTGATGGTGGTGGTATTGGTGGTGGTGGTATTGGTGGTGGTGGCATTGGTGGTGGTATTGCTGGTGGTGGTATTGGTGTTGGTGGTACTGGTAGTGGTACTGGTAGTGGTGGTGGTGGTACTCGTGGTACTGGTGGTGGTGGTACTAGTACTTGTACTGGTGGTACTGGTGGTGGTGGTACTAGTAATGGTGGTACTGGTATTGGTGGTATTGGTGGTGGTGGTATTGGTGGTGGTAGTGGTACTGGTGGTATTGGTGGTGGTACTGGTACTGGCGGTATTGTACTGGTGGTATTGGTGGTGGTACTGGTACTGGTGGTAGTGGTGGTGGTACTGCTACTGGTGGTATTGGTGATGGTACTGGTGATATTGGTGGTGGCACTGGTAGTGGTGGTATTGGTGGTACTGGTACTGGTTGTGGTACTGGTACTGGTGGTGGTATTGGTGGTGGTACTGGTGGTAGTGGTGGTACTGGTGGTACTGGTAGTGGTGCTACTGGTATTGGTGGTGGTGGTAGTGGTACTGGTGGTGGTGGTGGTACTGGTGGTGGTGGTGGTGGTACTGGTGGTGGTACTGATGGTGGTGGTGGTACTGGTGATAATGGTACTGGTGGTGGTACTTGTGGTACTGGTACTAGTACTGATGGTGCTGGTACTGGTACTGGTGGTGGTACTGGTGATGATAGTGGTACTGGTGGTGGTGGTGGTGGTACTGGTGGTATTGGTGGTGGTACTGGTGATGGTGGTGGTACTGGTGGTGGTAGTACTGGTGGTGGTGGTACTGGTGGTGGTGGAACTGGTGGTTGTGGTACTGGTATAGGTGGTGGTGGTACTGGGGGTGGTGGTGGTACTGGTGATACTGGTACTGATGGTGGTGGTACTGGTACTGCTGGTGGTACTGGTGGTGATAGTGGTACTGGTGGTGGTGGTACTGGTGGCACTGGTGGTGGTACTGGTGATGGTGGTGATACTGGTGGTGGTGGTACTGGTGGTGGTACTGGTGGTGGTGGTACTGGTGGTACAGGTGGTGGTGATACTGGTAATGGTGGTGGTACTAGTGGTGGTTGTGGTACTGGTGGTACTGGTACAGGTGGAACTGGTACTGGTGGTGGTTCTGGTGGTGGTACTGGTGGAGGTGGTGGTACTGGTGGTGGTGGTGGTACTGGTGGTGATGGTACAGGTGGTGGTGGTACTGGTGGTGGTGGTGGTACTGGTGGTGGTGGTACTGGTGGTGGTGGTACTGGTGGTACTGGTAGTGGGGGTACTTGTTGTACTGGTGGTACTCGCACTGGTGGTACTGGTGGTTGTGGTACTGGTACTGTTGGTTGTGGTGCTGGTGGTGGAGGTACTGGTGGCGGTGGTGGTACTGGTGGTGTTGGTATTGGTGGTGGTACTGGTGGTGGTGGTACTGGTGGTACTGGTGGTGATGGTACAGGTGGTGTTACTGGTGGTGGTGGTGGTGGTGGTGGTACTGGTGGTCCTGGTACTGGTGGTACTATTGGTACTGGTACTGGTGGTACTGGTGGTGGTGGTACTGGTGTTACTGGTGGTACTGGTGGTATTTGTACTGGTGGTACTGTTGGTGGTGGTGGTGGTGCTGGTGGTATTGGTGGTGGTGGTAGCGGTGGTACTGGTGGTGGTGGTACTGGTGCTATTCGGACTGGTGGTTGTACTGGTGGTACTGGTACTGGTGGCAGTGGTACTGGTGGTGGTGGTACTGGCAGTGGTGGTACTGGTGGTACTGGTGGTGGTACTGGTGGTGATGGTACTGGTAGTGGTGGTGGTACTGGTGATGGTGTTGGTACTGGTGGTGGTGGTACTGGTGGTGGTGATAGTGGTGGTGGTGGTGGTACTGGTGGTGGTGGTGGTGGTACTGGTGGTTGTGGTGGTACTGGTGGTGGTGGTACTAGTAATGGTGGTACTGGTATTGGACGTATTGGAGGTGGTATTGTTGGTGGTAGTGGTACTGGTGGTATTGGTGGTGGTACTTGTAGTGGTGGTATTGGTGGTACTGGTACTGGTTGTGGTACTGGTACTGGTGGTATTGGGGGTGGTGGTATTGGTGGTGGTACTGGTGTTACTGGTACTGGTGCTACTGGTATTGGTGGTACTGGTGGTGGTGTACTGGTGGTAGTGGTACTGGTGGGGGTGGTGGTACTGGTGGTGGTACTGGTGATACTGGTACTGGTGGTGGTGGTACTGGTGATACTGGTACTGGTACTGATGGTGGTGGTACTGGTACTGCTGGTGGTACTGGTGGTGATAGTGGTACTGGTGGTGGTGGTACTGGTGGCACTGGTGGTGGTACTGGTGATGGTGGTGATACTGGTGGTGGTGGTGGTACTGGTGGTGGTACTGGTGGTGGTGGTACTGGTGGTGGTGGTACAGGTGGTGGTGATACTGGTAATGGTGGTGGTACTGGTGGTGGTGGTGGTACTGGTGGTACTGGTACAGGTGGAAATGGTACTGGTGGTGGTTCTGGTGGTGGTACTGGTGGAGGTGGTGGTACTGGTGGTGGTGGTGGTGGTACTGGTGGTGATGGTACAGGTGGTGGTGGTACTGGTGGTGGTGGTGGTACTGGTGGTGGTGGTACTGGTGGTACTGGTACTGTCAGTACTGGTAGTGGGGGTACTTGTTGTACTGGTGGTACTCGCACTGGTGGTACTGGTGGTGGTGGTACTGGTACTGTTGGTTGTGGTGCTGGTGGTGGAGGTACTGGTGGTGGTGGTGGTACTGGTGGTGTTGGTATTGGTGGTGGTACTGGTGGTGGTGGTACTGGTGGTGATGGTACAGGTGGTGTTACTGTTGGTGGTGGTGGTGGTGGTGGTACTGGTGGTCCTGGTACTGGTGGTACTATTGGTACTGGTGGTACTGGTGGTGGTGGTACTGGTGTTACTGGTGGTACTGGTGGTATTTGTACTGGTGGTACTGTTGGTGGTGGTGGTGGTACTGGTGGTGGTGGTATAGGTGGTGGTGGTGGTGGTGGTACTGGTGGTGATGGTACTGGTGCTATTCGGACTGGTGGTTGTACTGGTGGTACTGGTGGCAGTGGTACTGGTGGTGGTGGTACTGGCGGTGGTGGTACTGGTGGTGGTACTGGTGGTGTTGGTACTGGTAGTGGTGGTGGTACTGGGGATGGTGTTGGTACTGGTGGTGGTGGTACTGGTGGTGGTGATAGTGGTGGTGGTGGTGGTACTGGTGGTGGTGGTGGTGGTACTGGTGGTTGTGGTGGTACTGGTGGTGGTGGTACTAGTAATGGTGGTACTGGTATTGGACGTATTGGTGGTGGTATTGGTGGTAGTACTGGTAGTGGTGGTATTGGTGGTACTGGTACTGGTTGTGGTTCTGGTACTGGTGGTATTGGGGGTGGTGGTATTGGTGGTGGTACTGGTGGTACTGGTACTGGTGCTACTGGTATTGGTGGTACTGGTGGTGGTGTACTGGTGGTAGTGGTACTGATGGGGGTGGTGGTACTGGTGGTGGTACTGGTGATACTGGTACTGGTGGTGGTGGTACTCGTGGTACTGGTACTGGTACTGATGGTGGTGGTACTGGTGGTGATAGTGGTACCGGTGGTGGTGGTACTGGTGGTACTGGTGGTGGTACTGGTGATGGTGGTGGTACTGGTGGTGGTGGTACTGGTGGCGGTGGTGGTGGTACTGGTGGTGGTGGTACTGCTGGTGTTGGTACTGGTGGTTGTGGTACTGGTACAGGTGGTGGTGGTACTGGTGGTGGTGGTGGTGGTACTTATGGTACTGGTACTGATAGTGGTGGTACTGGTGGTGATAGTGGTACTGGTGGTGGTGGTGGTGGTGGTACTGGTGGTACTGGTGGTGGTACTGGTGATGGTGGTGGTACTGGTGGTGGTGGTACTGGTGGCATTGGTGGTGGTGGTACTGGTGGTGGTGGTACAGGTGGTGGTGGTACTGGTGATGGTGGTGGTACTGGTGGTGGTGGTGGTACTGGTGGTACTGGTACAGGTGGTACTGGTACTGGTGGTGGTTCTGGTGGTGGTTCTGGTGGTGGTACTGGTGGTGGTGGTGGTACTGGTGGTGGTGGATTGTAAATATAAGAGAAAGAGACCAGCATGCGACGTCTTCAAAGTAGTGATAAATAGTGCAGTAGAAGCAGATGTGTAAGTGTTGTAAATTACACAGACACAAAGTGTGAAGTCAGAGTTACATATGATCTGAGCTATAAACACTAACAAAGCACTCCAACACCAACACCTGTGATTACACTGTCGCAGCTCATGAGGAAGAGCGTGAGGGGGGGGGCTATTTCCTGCCCTCTCCGTGATTTGAGTGTGCAGTGTGGCATTGTGTAATGTCATTGCCATCTTTGGCCTAATAAACACTCCAGCTGTAGTTGGGCCCTGGCTTCACCTCCTGGTGCAGGGTGGGCTGTGCTTTATGGCATGCATGGAGGGAGGGAGGGATGGTCTCGGTTGCAGCTCTGGTCTCATACAGTGCCCATGCTATTACTAGTGAGCGAGAGGCGCTGGGATGGTGGTGGAGGTGGTATTGGTGATGGTGGTGGTATTGGTGGTGGTGGTATTGGTGTTGGTGGCATTGGTGGTGGTATTGCTGGTGGTGGTATTGGTGTTGGTGGTACTGGTAGCGGTAGTGGTACTGGTAGTGGTGGTGGTGGTACTCGTTGTACTGGCGGGTGTGGTACTAGTACTTGTACTGGTGGTACTGGTATTGGTGGTGGTGGTTCTGGTACTGGTGGTGGTGGTACTAGTAATGGTGGTACTGGTACTGGTATTGGTGGTATTGGTGGTGGTGGTATTGGTGGTGGTAGTGGTACTGGTGGTATTGGTGGTGGTACTGGTACTGGTGGTATTGTACTGGTACTGGTGGTATTGGTGGTGGTACTGGTACTGGTGGTAGTGGTGGTGGTACTGCTACTGGTGGTATTGGTGATGGTACTGGTGATATTGGTGGTGGCACTGGTAGTGGTGGTATTGGTGGTACTGGTACTGGTTGTGGTACTGGTACTGCTGGTGGTATTGGTGGTGGTACTGGTGATACTGGTACTGGTGCTACTGGTACTGGTGCTACTGGTACTGGTGCTACTGGTATTGGTGGTACTGGTGGTGGTGGTAGTGGTACTGGTGGTGGTGGTGGTACTGGTGGTGATGGTACTGGTGGTGGTACTGGTGGTGGTGGTGGTACTGGTGATACTGGTACTGGTGGTGGTGGTACTCATGGTACTGGTACTAGTACTGATGGTGGTGGTACTGGTACTGGTGGTGGTACTGGTGGTGATAGTGGAACTGGTGGTGGTGGTGGTGGTACTGGTGGTATTGGTGGTGGTACTGGTGATGGTGGTGGTACTGGTGGTGATAGTACTGGTGGTGGTGGTACTGGTGGTGGTGGAACTGGTGGTTGAGATACTGGTATAGGTGGTGGTGGTACTGGGGGTGGTGGTGGTACTGGTGATACTGGTACTGGTACTGATGGTGGTGTTACTGATACTGGTGGTGGTACTGGTGGTGATAGTGGTACTGGTAGTGGTGGTACTGGTGGCACTGGTGGTGGTACTGGTGATGGTGGTGGTACTGGTGGTGGTGGTACTGGTGGTGGTGGTGGTACTGGTGGTGGTGGTACTAGTAGTTGTGGTACAGTTGGTGGTGATACTGGTAATGGTGGTGGTACTGGTGGTGGTGGTGGTACTGGTGGTACTGGTACAGGTGGTACTGCTACTGGTGGTGGTTCTGGTGGTGGTACTGGTGGTGGTGGTGGTACTGGTGGTGGTGGTGGTACTGGTGGTGGTGGTATTGGTGGTGATGGTACAGGTGGTGGTGGTACTGGTGGTGGTGGTACTGGTGGTGGTGGAACTGGTGGTGGTGGTACTGGTACTGGCGGTACTGGTAGTGGTGGTACTTGTGGTTGTTGTACCGGTGGTACTCGTACTGGTGGTGGTGGTACTGGTACTGTTGGTTGTGGTACTGTGGTGGTGGTACTGGTGGTGGTGGTGTTGGTATTGGTGGTGGTACTGGTGGTGGTACTGGTGGTGGTAATGGTGGTGGTGGTGGTACTGGTGGTACTGGTGGTGGTGGTACATGTGGTGTTACTGTTGGTGGTGGTGGTGGTGGTACTGGTGGTACTGGTGGTACTAGTGGTACTGGTGGTGGTGGTACTGGTGGTCCTGGTGGTTTTTGTACTGGTGGTACTGTTGGTGGTGGTGGTGGTACTGGTGGTGGTGGTGGTGGTACTGGTGGTAGTGGTACTGGTGCTAATGGGACTGGTGGTGGTACTGGTGGTACTGGTGGTGGTGGTACTGGTGGTGGTGGTACTGGCGGTGGTGGTACTGGCGGAGGTGGTACTGGAGGTGGTGGTACTGGTGGTGGTGTTACTGGTGGTGTTGGTACTGGTGGTGGTGGTGGTACTGGTGGTGGTGTTGGTACTGGTGGTGGTGGTACTGGTGGTGGTGGTAGTGGTGGTGGTGGTAGTGGTGGTGGTGGTGGTACTGGTGGTGGTGGTGGTACTGGTGGTTGTGGTGGTACTGGTACTGGTAGTT
Organism: Calotriton arnoldi; assembly: GCA_963921515.1. NCBI lineage: Eukaryota > Metazoa > Chordata > Amphibia > Caudata > Salamandridae > Calotriton > Calotriton arnoldi. The sequence continues at coordinate 211,512 of CAWUFW010017327.1, read as the reverse complement.
GTGGTGGTGGTACTGGTGGTGGTACTTGTGGTGGTGGTGGTGGTACTGGTGGTGGTACTGGTGGTGTGGTGGTGGTGGTACTGGTACTGGTGGTACTGGTGGTACTTGTGGCTGTTCTGGTGGTGGTACTGGTGGCACTGGTGGTTGTGGTGGTACTGGTGGTGGTGGTACTGATGGTGGGTACTGGTGGTAGTGGTGGTGGTGGTGGTGGTGGCACTGGTGGTTGTGGTGGTACTGATGGTGATGGTACCGCTGGTGGTGGTACTGGTGGTGGTGGTACTGGTGGTGGTGGTGGTACTGGTGGTGGTGGTAATGGTGGTACTGGTGGTGGTGGTACTGGTGGTGGTAGTGGTGGTACTGGTGGTGGTGGTACTGGTGGTGGTGGTGGTACTGTTGGTACTGGTGGTGGTACTGGTGGTGGTGGTACTGGTGGTACTGGTGGTGGTACTGGTGGTGGTGAAACTGGTGGTACTGGTGGTGGTGGTGGTGGTGGTGGTGGTACTGGTGGTACTGGTACTGGTGGTGGTGGTACTGGTGGGGTGGCGGCACTGGTGGTGGTGGTGGTACTGGTGGTGGTGGTACTGGTGGTACTGGTACTGGTGGTGGTACTGGTGGTACTGGTGGTTGTGGTGGTACTGGTGGTAATGGTGGTGGTGGTGGTACTGATGTTACTGGTACTGGTGGTGGTGGTACTGGTGGTGGTGGTACTGGTGGTGGTGGTGGTACTGGTGGTGGTGTTGGTGGTACCAAACAATTACTTCATGATATGGTTACTGGTGGCGGTGTTACTGGTGGTGGTACTGGTGGTGGTGGTGTTACTGGTGGTGGTGGTACCTGTGGTGGTGGTGGTGGTACTGGTGGTGGTTCTGGTGGTTGTGGTAATGGTGGTACTGGTGGTGGTGGGAGTGGTGGTGGTGGTAGTGGTGGTGGTGGTGGTGTTGGTGATGGTGGTGTTGATGGTACTAGTGGTGGTGGTACTGGTGGTACTGGTGGTGGTGGTACTGGTGGTGGTACTGGTGGTGGTAGTGGTGGTGGCACACATAAGGTATTAGTTCTGCGGGTGAGTGAAGCTTTCTTTGCTGTGCCTATGCTGTGTCTGTTGGATGGAGGTATGATTGCACTACAGATTCCCATTCGGTGTCTCTTGTGCTAGTGAGGGAAGCTTGCACTGCTGGTTTCCATTCTGTACCTTTTCTAAGAAAGATAAAAGCCCAAACTGCTGTTGCCCAAGTGGCACAGAGAGAGAGAGAAGTGCTCACTACTAATGTCCATGGTGTACCTGTTTTGGTAATGGAGGAACCTTACATTTCTAATGTCAATGCTGCACCTGTTCTGTGAGAGAATGTCGCTGCCACTCCTGCTGCCATGCTGTTCTTCTTTTAGCAGGAGAAAATGTGCACTTCTGATGTCTATAAGCATCCTGTTCTGTGAGAAAAGGAAGGTTGCAATGCAGATGTCCATTCTAGTTCTCTGAGGGAGGGAATCCTACCCTGTTAATGTTTGTGATATACCTTTTGCGTTGGTGTGGGAAGCTTGCACTATTGGTGTCCATACATTACCTGTTACGTCAGGGAGTAAAGCTTGCACTTCTGATGTCCAAGAAGAACCTGTTCTTTGTGTTAGGGAAGCTTGCATTACTGATGCCCATATTGCATCTGCTCTGTCAGGGGTTAAGCTTGAACCTTACTCATGTTTATGCCTGTTCTCTGCGGGAGGACAACTCTCACTTTTGAAGAGCATGCTATACATAGTTTGTGAGGGAGGGAAGCTTGAACTGGTGATGTCCATGCAGCATATGCTCTTTTATCAAAGGAAGTTTGCACTGGTGACGCTAATGTCGCACCTGTTCTTTAACAGAGTGAAACACACATTTCTGATGGACCTGCTGGGCCTACACTATCATGAGGTGAACACTGCAATGTTGATGCCCAACGTGTACCTTTTGTTATAGTGAGGGAGTCTTGCTCAGTTGATGCTCATGAGGTGCTTAGTGTGGGAGGGTGTGAAACATGGTCAGAGAGGGAGGAACATGTGCACCGCTTATCTCCATGGAGTCCCTGTGGTTGTAGCAAGCAAAGCTTGCACTGCTGACGCCTGTGCTCCACCCTTCTGTGAAGGAGCGCAACTTGCTCTCCTGGTGCTAATTCTATGCATATTCTGTGAGTGAATGAAGCTTGCATTGGTGATGTCAATGCTGTGCATGTTCCCTCATCAAAGGAAGCTTGAAGGTGTCATGCCTGTGCTGTGCTTATTCTTTGACAGGGAGACGTTTGCACTGATGATGGCCATGCTGTTCTTGCTCCTTGATGCAGTGACTACTACACTGTAGGTATCCACACTGCGACTTATATGATAATGAGCGAAGCTTGCACTGTTGTTTTCCTTGTGTTACCAGTTCTGTCATCCATAGATGCTTTACCCACTGATTCATTATTTGTGTGAGGAAGGCTGGCTCTGTTGATACCCATAATAGGGCCTGTTATGTCATGTTCTATTAGGGAAGGAAGCTTGGTCTGATCCTATTGTGCTGGACTTGTTCTTTGTTTGATGCTTGATGTTGAATTGTGCCTGTTCTGTGGAAGAGGTCAATACACATTACTGATTGCCAAGCTTCATATATTCTGTGACTGACAGAAGCTAGCAATGGTTATAGCCATGCTGTAAATGGTTATTTCCAAAGGGCACTTGCACTGATGATGTCTATTTCGTACCTGCTCTTTGACTGAGAAAATGTACATTGCAGTCCCACCACAGGCATTGTGCAACAGAGCTTAGAGATACTCAAGTAGTGTGTGTGACTGTCAAGAATTTCTATGAAAATGTTCAATAGCTTGTTGCCAACTTGTATGCATGGTTCGGAATTTTGGGAATGAGTCAAGCAATTTGCCAGCCTCTACATGGCACAAAATACTATATACATTCACAAAAGTACAATGAATTAACTAATTGGGCGCCAAGTAACTCTTGGAAACCTAGCCATCCTTTAACTTTCTGGAATGATTGATTTACTCTCCTATCATAACTAAATAAAGACAGAGAGGCGCCATTATGCTACACCTTACACCTCTAACTGTTACTGTCTGAATTAGATGGTTAAAAAAGAAGTGTGAGAGCAAAGGAACTATCCCCATTGGCCCAGCGTGGCACCCAGATATTTCTCAAAATACAATAATTAATATGATAATACAATTTATAATTTTAAAGTCTGTGACACTATAAAATAAATGTAATGTCGCCGCTTGTAGAGAGGAAATGTGGTTCTGGGTGTTAGGTTCCAATGTTCAGAATGTTCATGAGAGCCATGGCTTCGAATGTACACATCGACCAGGGCTTGAGGCCTCGTCTGTGTGATGTCACAATTCAGAACCCTGGCCATAGCAACTACTAACACATCAGAACCTTCAGTGTGCAGAGAGATCTGGACAGGAAAGGCGAAGTACCATGGCTCTCAGAGGCAGTAAGATGGAGGGTCCCAGTGGCCTCACCCCAGCGGACTTTGCAGATGCACCCGGAACCACCCAGGACCTTCCTGATTACGAGGAAGAAGGTAAGAGTCCGGAATGGGGTCAGAATAAAAGGATGCGGACCTGGGCTGTAAAGAAGGGCTGGTATCTCCCAGGCGCAAAGCACCGCTATGACACAAACTTGGCATAAAAACTTCTGAACTTAAGAAAAGGGGATGATGTATTTGTAGCGGGCGAGTGATGACTACACGGTTTGTTCGAGTCGAGGTTGGACCCTGAATATTCACTGAGTAATAAACTATGTTTAAGTGGACATGAACAGTCGACAAGGAACCTGCCAATGTTAAAGCAAAGCCCATGCTTAGGGCTGTCTAGAACTTAACACTCGACCATATAAATACAAAATAAAGGTGTGACAGAGCTGCAATACTGAACTTTTTATGACAAATAACATCTGCTCAGGGCTGGTGCTAAGCGTGGGCAGTATGGGCGGCGGCCGAGGGCCCCGCACTCAGTCCACCAATATGGGGCGTCGCGCGGACTCACACATATGCTCCATCGCTGCGAGGCCCAGGGGAGGGGCACCTGTCTTCTGGCCTCGCAGCAGGGCCGGATTGGCCGTAGCGGGCACCGGAAGTTTCCCCATTGGGCCGGAACGGTGGGGGCCGGTTTTGGACCGGGGGGGTGTTTTTGTTAGTGGGGGCCGGTTTTGCAGCAGTGCTGCAAAATCAGCCCCTTTTAACAATAGAGCACGCAGCAGCGGTGTTCCTGCCAGCACCCTCCCCCCGGACGCCAGTTGAACTTAATTGCCAGGGCTGATTTGCGATCCCAGTCCGGCCCTGCCTCGCAGGCATGTGGTGCGCTGCCAGAAACAGGGGAAGGCCCTTCGGAAAGACAAGCAACTCTCACTATTTCAGCCCTTGATGAGCTGTGAAAGAGATGCATGTCAGTGTCTGAGAGGGGGCGTTGCTGCACAGGAGGGGCCCTGCACCATGCAGGTTCAGGATCACTTTCAAATATTGAGATGCAAATAGTGTTGCCACCTTTCCAGGAGAAAAATCCAGGCCCTTCCTTGCTGTTTTAGGAGTCTGCAAAGGCTGGGACACAATACTAACTACCACTTTAAACAAAAGCATATGTATTATTTGTAACAAGTCGTTTCTCTCTTTGTTTACCTGAATTATTACTCAGGGATGGGTGCAGCTCTAGAACACATTTAAATGTGTTTTCTGTTTATATTTGAAGCTTTGATCATGTACAGAGAAGGCCTAAAAATAACAGCTTTAGGTGATTTTGTACCAGCCGGGACATGAAACAGAACAGAACAGGACAGAAAACCAGCCAGGTGGTAACCCTAGTTGCAAACAGCCTTGAATGAGGGATGAAAACCATTGTTTGCAATTTTGTATAGCACAAACTCAACCCGAAAGTATTGCAGTGCTTAACATGAGAACCAGTTACATTATACAAGGACACCTTCTTTTCTTTTTTTAGGCACAGGGAGATTACGTGATTTGCCCAGAATCACAGGATCTTGAGCTGATGCCAAGACTGGAAGCTGGTTGCCCAGGTATAAAGTCGGCACCTCTAGCTGTAATGCCACATCCTGGTTAGACGGAGCGTGGCAGGCAGATGCTACATGAAAGCTCGGCTCTTTATGGACTTGTGGTACTAACTGGACCTCAAGCTGAGCCAGAGCCAGGGAGTACGCCTTTGGGAGCTATTTCTCACATTAAGCCTGTTTCAAAGTGCTGCCGTATTGTCAGATCAGTGGATGAGGCACACAGAGAGTGTTATTTGGCCAGGATCAAACAGTTTGTTAAATTAGTAGAGGCAGTACACTGCTACTTGTTGCAAAGACTATATATTTACCACTGTACTGCATTTAGATGACTAGTACATATGACTGGGCACCTCCCTTCTCTCAGGAATTATTCAGTACATTTTTAGAAATCTAGGTGACTATCAGTTTTCACATTGAATCAAAGTACTCCCAATCTTGCCAAAAAGGGAGAAGCAGAGTTATAAGCAGGGCCACTGGAATTATATGGTAGAGTAGGGTCAAGTTATGCGACAGGGATGAGTACATTATGCACCAAAAAAAGGCATATTATGCAGCGTAATTCAGCAAATTTTATTATATTATTACTTCAATAATTGGTCATTTTTGCACTGAACATTGCCTGGGCATAGGTTGCACTTAATTAGTACCAGTTTAACATTCAATTGTAGCAATAAGCAACAGAAAGGGTAACCAGTCCAGCTTTTCAAAGGATCTTCTGCTGCAAGGCAACACGTGTTGTGTTAATAGGAACTTTTGAACCATTTGAGCTAGAAACAACATTTTTTTGTTAAAACGTGCAGATTATGCAGCAGATGATGGATTAGGTGATAAATCTATAATTATGATAAAAATGCAGCAGCCACTCAATCGCATAATCCCAGTGGCCCTGGCAATAAATTTAGAAAAGTTATCGCCCAAGAGCACACAATTTGGCCAAATGGAAGGCAAGGATTGAAAAACGCATCTCTTGGTTCCATTTCTCCAACTAGTCCACTAGACTACAACTGGGATGTCAGTGAGTCTGATGGAAAGGCTAAGGGGATGTCTCTCCAAGGGAATTGCCACTCTGTTTCCCGCCATGATCAGCTTTAGAACATGGTGATTAGATGCCAAATATCTTAGTTCCATGGTTAAAACGTTGTGGTTAGACCAGGTCCTGTGGCAGTGGGTACTTACTGGACAGTATGGAGGTAGATACTGATTTACTACTGTTACATTTCTAAATTAGTTGCTCAAAATTTGCAATTGTGAGCAGTCAAGGCTTACTCCAATAGGTGGTAAAGGGATTAGAACTCAAACATAGCATGAAGAGTGATCACACTCTAGAATCTCAGGGGAATATGTTCAAGCCCCTATCGTCACCACAACGTCACCGATATTGACTTTGTGGTAGCGATAGGGGCTGCGCCTTATTAACAAAGCAGAGTTAAGCCACTTAACATGGCTTAACGCTGACTTGTACGTAAGGCCCCCTTTCACGCTATGGTTAGCGTGAAAGGGGTGGGCAGTGGGTGTTGCGGTGGGCATTCCACTGCAACACCCATTCATTTTGATGCTGCCCCCTATGTACAAGGGTGGCGTACATAGAAGGCAGCGCCAAAATTAAGACCAGGTAAAAACTGGTCTTAAGTTGGCAAAACAATGAGAAATGCATTATTTCTCCTCGTTTTTGCTTTTTCCATGTGTGCTGCCGTGTGCAGCACACATGGAAAAAGCAAAATTCCATGGTTTGTTTATGTACAGTAAGGTGTCTCTTCCTGTACATAAACAAACTTTAAAAAAACAATGCCATTTTGTCACTTTCATGTGTGCTGCATGAAGCAGCACACATGAAAGTGACAGAATGGCATTTTAGGATTGTTTGTTTATTTGTAGGAAGGTGTCCCTTCCTTCACATAAACAATCCTCCCCTGCACGCACACACCCTTGCACTATGGTGCAAGGGTGCAGAAAATCACTTTCTGCCCTGGTATAGCTATCGGCCAGTGGCATCACCATCAGTAATGTGGCGGGTGCAGTGGGCACTGGGCCCAGCGGTATTTAGTGCCCAATGTTCCCTAATTATGGGTTTATTTTACTCTGCAGCCAGTGAGCAAGAGTGAGGGGGTGCTTTTACTTTGCACCAGCATCCCTAGCACCATTGCTGTGCTACTTGCCTCTCTTATATGGGAATTGCAGCCATGTTCCAGATTTGTGAGGCATGGGAGAGGTCCTCCCTCTAATGAGCATTAGAGTCAGCTTTGGTAGGACACTCAGGGGAGGAGGCACCAGTCCATATGCTTAGCAGAGCAGGACTATGGCTGTGAGGCTCATTGGGGGCCTCTCTCAGGGGGTAGCTGTCAGTGGTGCAGCAGGTGCAGTGGCACCAGGAATCATGGATGTTCTGAAACCAATGCACCCAGATTATGGCTGCGCTTTACTGACCAGCATCCTTTTCTTGCATTAGGGCCCATGGCTACATTACTATGCCACTAGTCCCTTCTCTCAAGCACCGCACAGCAATGATCCAGAGCTGCGAAGGTCAGGATAGGTCCATCCTCCCCTAGGCCTACCAGCCATGGTCCAGTGCTGAGAGGCATAAGGGAGGAAGTCTGCAGCTTTGGGTCTTGCCCTGGGCTTTGCAGCCATAGACCAGTGCTGCAAGAGGCCCCTCTGAAGGGCATAGATATCAATAGTGCAGCAAGCGCAGTGGGAGTGTGGCCTCGTGGGGTTATGGGTCCAATGCGCCCAAATTATGGCTGTATTTTACTCTCCACAAAAAAGTCTACAAAAAGTGATGGATGGAATGCCTGAATTAATTACAATCAACCAATCAATCAATCAATCAATCAATCAATCAGGGGTTTATAGAGCGCAGCTACTCACCTGAAGGGGTCTCAAGGCGCTATGGGGAGGTGGGGGTGCGCATCTACTGGTAATTACGCAGGCTGCATCCCACTCCATTATTTTTCACACCCTGCTACCTCAGTTTGGACCCAGCCATATGCAAATCAGTCTTGTCCCTGCTCCAATGGGAACAGAACAGACCAAACTACCAGGCCAGGTCCTCCCTGAACCGCAACTCAAGCAACCCAGGACAGGTGCTGCCATAGTTAGGGATCATCAGCCAGGTATAGCTTGGTTCCAGTAACATAGTGAATAGTGAATATATCTATCTATCTATCTTGCTATCTATCTATCTATCTATCTATCTATCTATCTATCTATCTATCTATCTATCTATCTATCTATCTATCTATCTGTCTATCTATCTATCTATCTATCTGTCTGTCTGTCTATCTATATATATATATATATATATATATATATATATATATATATATATATTATTTTTATTATATTTTTATTTTATAACTTACTTGCAATATACAAACTGCAGGGTTACATCCAGAATGAGGAGCAACCTGCATTAAGCTGTGCCAAACGTGTGCTTTACAACAGCAAGCTCTGCTCTTATGGGGGCTTTAGCTGACATTCTATATATTTAGATGTCTTACCACTCTTCACACCAAATCCTTCTAGCTATGTTAGAAACAGGAACAGCAATCTCTATAAATAAAACACATGATAATGGAAAGAAGAGATTAAAATAAATGCTTACATCCACTGTGCAAAATATTTTGATGATGTTCCAAAAATAACATGATGGATTGGCAGCAAACGTATTTAGGTTTCGGCCTAGTGGTGCTAGACGGAATCTATTGCAACATATTTGTTGAGAAATGGTGAAAAGTAGACTGTGGATTCTTTACACATTCATAACAGTCCGGCACATATTAGTACACTGCAAAAGACTGCTTTCATTTCATTGCCTGGATGGTAAATCTTCCATTATTTGTAGTACCTATTAATGGAAACTGCTGTTTTAACCTTCTTGCAATGGTAGTCGAACCATCAGAAAGCCATAAAAAGATGGTTGGCTGTACTGGAAGTAATACTGTTATCACCCCTGGCATCACACATGGACCCTGGAACAGTGCAGATACTGTACTTCTTCAGAGAATGAGGGAAGCTTGCACTGCTGGCATTCATTCTCTAAACTTTTTGATACCAAAAAAGCTTCTACTGCTGATAAACATGAGGTATCAGCTCTGGTTGTGAGTGAAGCTTTCTTTGCTGGTGCCCTGGCTTCACACATGAACCCTCAAACAGTGCACATACTGTGCATGTTCAGAGAGTGAGGGAAGCTTGCATTGCTGATGTCCATGCTGTACATGTTTGGTTAACCAAGAAAGCTTCTACTGCTGATACACATAAGGTATAAGTTCTGCGGGTGAGTGAAGCTTTCTTTGCTGTGCCTATGCTGTGTCTGTTGGATGGAGGGATGATTGCACTACAGATTCCCATTCGGTGCCTCTTGTGCTAGTGAGGGAAGCTTTCACTGCTGGATTCCATTCTGTACCTTTTCTAAGAAAGGTAAAAGCCAAAACTGCTGTTGCTCAAGGGGCCCAGAGAGAGAGGGAAGTGCTCACTGCTAATGTCCATGGTGTACCTGTTTTGGTAATGGAGGAACCTTACATTTCTAATGTCAATGCTGCACCTGTTCTGTGAGGGAATGTCGCTGCCACTCCTGCTGCCATGCTGTATTTGTCTGAGCAGGAGAAAATGTGCACGTCTGATGTCTATAAGAATCCTGTTCTGTGAGAAAAGGAAGCTTGCAATGCAGATGTCCATTCTAGTTCTCCGAGGGAGGGAATCCTACCCTGTTAATGTTTGTGATCTACCTTTTGCGTTGGTGTGGGAAGCTTGTACTATTGGTGTCCATGCATTACCTGTTACGTCAGGGAGTAAAGCTTGCACTTCTGATGTCCAAGAAGAACCTGTTCTTTGTGTTAGGGAAGCTTGCATTACTGATGCACATATTGCATCTGCTCTGTGGGGGTAAAGCATGCACTTTTACTCATTTGCTGTGCCTGTTCTCTGTGGGAGGACAACTCGCACTTTTGAAGACCATGCTGTAGATAGTCTGTGAGGAAGGGAAGCTTGCACTGGTGATGTCCATGCAGCATATGTTTAATTATCAAGGGAAGCTTGCACTGGTGAGGTCCATGCAGCATATGTTCAATTATCAAGGGAAGCTTGCACTGGTGATGTCCCTGCAGCATATGTCCAATTATCAAGGAAAGCTTGCACTGGTGATGTCCAGGCAGCATATGTTCTATTATCAAGGGAAGCTTGCACTGGTGATGTCCAGGCAGCATATGTTCTATTATCAAGGGAAGCTTGCACTGGTGATGTTCAGGCAGCATATGTTCTGTTATCAGAGGAAGTTTGCACTGGTGATGTCCAGGCAGCATATGTTCAATTATCAAGGGAAGCTTGCACTGGTGATGTCCAGGCAGCATATGTTCTATTATCAAGGAAGCTTGCACTGGTGATGTTCAGGCAGCATATGTTCTGTTATCAGAGGAAGTTTGCACTGGTGATGTCCAGACAGCATATGTTCAATTATCAAGGAAAGCTTGCACTGGTGATGTCCAGGCAGCATATGTTCTATTATCAAGGGAAGCTTGCACTGGTGATGTCCAGGCAGCATATGTTCTATTATCAAGGGAAGCTTGCACTGGTGATGTCCATGCAGCATATGTTCTATTATCAAGGGAAGCTTGCACTGGTGATATCCAGGCTGCATATGTTCTATTATCAAGGGAAGCTTGCACTGGTGACACTAATGTCACACCTGTTCTTTAACAGAGGGAAACACACATTTCTGATGGACATGCTGGGCCTGCTCTCTCATGAGGTGAACACTGCAATGTTGATGCCCAAGTTGTACCTTTTGTTATAGTGAGGGAGTCTTGCTCAGTTGATGCCCATGAGGTGTTTAGTGTGGGAGGGTGTGATACATGGTCAGAGAGGGAGGAACGTGTGCACCGCTTATCTCCATGGTGTCCCTGTGGTTGTAGCAACCAAAGCTTGCACTGCTGATGCCTGTGCTCCACCCTTCTCTGAAGGAGGGCAACTTGCTCTCCTGGTGCTAATTCTATGCATAGTCTGTGAGTGAATGAAGCTTACATTGGTGATGTCAATGCTGTGCATGTTCCCTCATCAAAGGAAGCTTGAAGGTGTCATGACCATGCTGTGCTTCTTCCTTGAAAGGGAGACGTTTGCACTGATGATGGCCATGCTGGACTTGCTCCTTGATGCAGTGAGGACTACACTGTAGGTATCCACACTGTGACTTATATGATAATGAGGGAAGCTTGCACTATTGCTTTCCTTGTGTTACCAGTTCTGTCATCCATAGATGCTTGACCCACTGATCCATTCTTTATGTGAGGAAGGCTTGCTCTGTTGAAACCCATAATAGAGCCTCTTCTGTCATGTTCTACAAGGGAAGGAAGCTTGCTCTGATCCTGTTGTGCTGGACATGTTTTTTGTCTGATGCTTGATGTTGAATTGTGCCTGATCTGTGGAAGAGGGCAACACACATTACTGATGCCCAAGCTACATATATTCTGTGAGTGAGAGAAGCTTGCAATGGTTATATTCATGCTGTAAATGGTTATTTCCAAAGGGCACTTGCACTGATGATGTCTATTTCATACTTGCTCATGACAGAAAAATGTACATTGCAGTCCCACCACAGGCATTGTGCAACAGAGCATAGAGATACTCAAGTAGTGTGTGTGACTGTCAAGCATTTCTGTGAAAATGTTCAATAGCTTGTTGCCACCTTGTATGCATGGTTCGGAATTTTGCGAATGAGTCAAGCAATTTGCCAGCCTCTACATGGCACAGATACTACATACATTCACAAAAGTACAATGAATTAGTTAATCGGGCGCCAAGTAACTCTTGAAATCCCGGCCATCCTTTAATTTTCTAGAACAATTGATTTACTCTCCTATCATAAGTAAAGAAAGACAGAGAGGCGCCATTATGCTACACCTTACACCTCTAACTGTTACTGTCTGAATTACATGGTTAAAAACGAGGTGTGAGAGCAAAGGAACTATCCCCATTGGCCCAGCGTGGCACCCAGATATTTCTCAAAATGCAATAATTAATATGATAATACAATTTATAATTTTAAAGGCTGTGACAAAATAATATAAATGTAATGTCGCCGCTTATAGAGTGGATATGTGGTTCTGGATATTAGGTCCCAATGTTCAGAATGTTCAGGAGAAGCCATGGCTTCAAATGTACACAGCGACCAGGGCTTGAGGCCTCGTCTGTGTGATGTCACAACTCAGAACCCTGGCCATAGCAACTACTAACACATCAGAACCTTCAATGTGCAGAGAGATCCGGACAGGAAAGGTGAATTACCAGGGCTCTCAGAGGCAGTAAGATGGAGGGTCCCAGTGGCCTCACCCCAGCGGACTTTGCCGATGCGCCCGGAACCACCCAGGACCTTCCTGATTGTGAGGAAGAAGGTAAGAGTACGGAATGGGGTCAGAATAAAAGGATGCGGACCTGGGCTGTAAAGAAGGGCTGGTATCTCCCAGGCGCAATGCTCCGCTATGACACAAACTTGGCATAAAAACTTCTGAACTTAAGAAAAGAGGATGATGTATTTGTAGAGGCCGAGTGATGACTACATGGTTTGTTCGACTCGAGGTTGGATCCTGAATATTCACTGAGTAATAAACTATGTTTAAGTGGACATGAACAGTCGACAAGGAACCTGCCAATGTTAAAACAGAGCCCATGCTTAGGGCTGTCTAGAACTTAACACTCAACCATATAAATACAAAATAAAGGTGTGACAGAGCTACAATACTGAACCTTTTATGACAAATAACATGTGCTCAGGGCTGGCGCTAGGCATAGGCAGCTGCCTTGGGCCCAGCTAATGCACTAATCTGGAAACAAATTGCTAACATTTTATTGAACTTACAAGATGTGGAGAGACCTAGGCCAAACCTTTCCATCCAGTGTGACTAGTATAATGTATTCCATTTAATTGAAATCTAAAATATGTGCTTATTTTATAAGTGTTAATATTTATGTTTTTGTTTTACTGATATGCGCACCAAGAAAGTTGGTTCTTGCAAAGTCGCTAAACAATAGACAATTGATGGCACTTCTTATGATGTTGTTTTCTGTGATTTCACAATGAATGCAAATTGGGAGGGGCTCACACATTGCCTTTCTACCCGGGGCCCCAGAAGTCTTAGGACCGGCCCTGCTCCTGTCTTGCAGAAGTCGACGGTGTCAAGAGGGGCTCACAGCCATCACAGGTACCAAAGTTGGCTCAAAGCATTTGCACCTACATATCAAAGGATGCACAAACATCATCTCCATTTTTTCTAATTCCTCTCTGTAATTACTGTGGAGCCATTGGCCAGCAACAAAATGTAATGTTTGTATGTTACACACGGCACATTGTCTTCATTTTCCCTACAGAGTTTATGTGAATATATATATATTTTTTTTTTTTATTCTTATATTATTTAATAATTTACTAGCAGTTTCCAAACTGCAGGGTTACATCCAGAATGAGGATCAAACTGCATTAAGCCATGCCAAACGTGTGCCTTACAACAGCAAGCTCTGCTCTTATGGGGGCTTTAGCTCACATTCTATATGTTTAAATGTCTTACCACTCTTCACACCAAATTCTACTAGCTATGTTAGAAACGGGAACAGCAATCTCTATAAATAAAAACACATGATAATGGAAAGAAGAGATTAAAATAAATGCTTAAATCGACTGTGCAAAATATTTTGATGATTTTCCAAAAACAACATGATGGATTGGCAGCAAACTTATCTAGGTTTCGGCCTAGTGGTGCTGGACGGAATTCATTGGAACATATTTGTTGAGAAATGGTGGAAAGTAGACTGTGGATTCTTTACAAATTCATAACAGTCCGGCACCTATGAGTACACTGCAAAAGACTGCTTTAATTTCATTGCCTGGATGGTAAATCTTCCATTATTTGTAGTACCTCGTTATGGAAACTGCTGATTTAACCTTCTTGCAATGGTAGTTGAACCATCAGAATGCCATCAAAACATGGTTGGCTTTGACCGGAACTAATACTGTTATCAGTCCTGGCATCACACATGGACGCTGGAACAGTGCAGATACTGTCCCTCTTCAGAGAGTGAGGGAAGCTTGCATTGCTGAAGTTCATGCTGTAAATGTTTTGATAACCAAGAAAGTGTCTACTGCTGATCCACGAGGTATTAGTTTTGCAGGTGAGTGAAGTTTTCTTTGCTGGTGCCCCTGGCATCACACATTGACCCTGGAACAGTGCAGATACTGTGCATGGTCAGAGAGTGGGGGAAGCTTGCACTGCTGACGTTCATTTTGTGTCCTTTTTGTTAACCAAAAAAGCTTCTACTGCCGATAAACATGAGGTATCAGTTCTGGGTGTGATTGAAGCTTTCTTTGCTGGTGCCCTGGCATCACACATGGACCGTCAAACAGTGCAGATACATTGCATGTTCAGAGAGTAAGGGAAGCTTGCATTGCTGATGTCCATGCTGTACATGTTTGTTAACCAAGAGAGCTTCTACTGCTATGCACATGAGGTATGAGTTCTGCGGGTGAGTGAAGCTTTCTTTGCTGTGCCTATGCTGTGTCTGTAGTGCAATCATCCCTCCATCCAACAGACACAGCATATGCACAGCAAAGAAAGCTTCACTCACCCGCAGAACTCATACCTCATGTGTATAGCAGTAGAAGCTTTCTTGGTTAACCAAACATGTACAGCATGAACATCAGCAATGCAAGCTTCCCTCACTAGCACAAGAGACACCGAATGGGAATCTGTAGTGCAAGCATCCCTTCATCCAACAGATTCCCATTGGGTGTCTCTTGTGCTAGTGAGGGAAGCTTGCACTGCCGTATTCCATCCTGTACCTTTTCTAAGAAAGATAAAACCCAAAACTGCTGTTGCCCTAGTGGCCCGGGGATAGAGGGAAGTGCTCACTGCTAATGTCCTGTTTTGGTAATGGAGGAAACTTACATTTCTAATGTCAATGCTGCACCTGTTCTGTGACGGATTGTCGCCGCCACTCCTGCTGTCATGCTGTACTTCTCTGAGCAGGATAAAATGTGCACTTCTGATGTCTAGAAGAATCCTGTACTTTGAGAAAAGGAAGCTTGCAATGCAGATGTCCATTCTAGTTCTCTGAGGGAGTGAATCTTACCCTGTTAATGTTTGTGATATACCTTTTGCGTTGGTGTGGGAAGCTTGCACTATTGGTGTCCATGCATTACCTATTTTGTCATAGAGTAAAGCTTGCACTTCTGATGTCCAAGAAGAACCTGTTCTTTGTGTTACTGAAGCTTGCATTACTGATGCCCATATTGCATCTGCTCTCTGGGGGTAAAGCATGCACTTTTACTCATTTGTTGTGCCTGTTCTCTGCGGGAGGACAAGTCGCACTTTTGAAGACCATGCTGTACATAGTCTGTGAGGGAGGGAAGCTTGCACTGGTGATGCCCATGCTGCATATATTCTATTATCAGAGGAAGCTTGCACTGGTGACGCTAATGTCACACCTGTTCTTTAACAGAGGGAAACACACATTTCTGATGGACATGCTGGGCCTGCTCTATCATGAGGTGAACACTGCAATGTTGATGCCCACGGTGTAACTTTTGTTATAGTGAGGGAGTCTTGCTCAGCTGATGCCCATGAGGTGCTTAATTTGGGAGGCTGTGAAACATGGTCAGAGAGGGAGGAACGTGTGCACCGCTTATCTCCATGGTGTCCCTGTGTTTGTAGCAAGCAAAGCTTGCACTGCTGATGCCTGTGCTCCACCCTCCTGTGATGGAGGCAACTTGCTCTCCTGGTGCTAATTCTATGCATATTCTGTGAGTGAATGAAGCTTGCATTGGTGGTGTCAATGCTGTGCATGTTCCCTCATCAAAGGAAGCTTGAAGGTGTCATGCCCATGCTGTGCTTATTCTTTGAAAGGGAGAAGTTTGCACTGATGATGGCCATGCTGGACTTGTTCCTTGATGCAGTGAGGACTACACTGTGGGTATCCACACTGCGACTTATATGATAATGAGGGAAGCTTGCACTGTTGCTTTCCTTGTGTTACCAGTTCTCTCATCCATAGATGCTTGACCAACTGATCCATTCTTTGTGTGAGGAAGGCTGGCTCTGTTGGTACCCATAATAGAGCCTCTTCTGTCATGCTCTTTTAGGGAAGGAAGCTTGCTCTGATCCTATTGTGCTGGACATGTTCTTTGTTTGATGCTTGATGTTGAATTGTGCCTGTTCTGTGTAAGAGGTTAATACACATTACTGATGTCCAATATACATATATTCTGTGACGACTCCTCCTGTAGCCAGTTATTATACTGCATCAACTTCCTCGATACTGGACTATACCTTTACTAGTCTCTCGTTGTTTTCATCTATCATCAATTTCAGAATGGGGGACAAGGGAGATAGTGATCATCGCCCACAAGAAATAACTTTAGCCGCAACTGCTCCCTCTGGTATCCAGTTTGCCTCAGTCTTGGGCACCATCTATACGTCAGACTACAAGAGAATTAAATTCACGGCAAATAACATCGAATCCCTGTCAGAATCGGCATTGAATCTCATACTTTCATATCCGACAAATATGGATTACATTCAAATCTGGGAACGCTTCACAAAGACGCTCAGCGAACTACACGGGTCGCAAATAAAAATGAAGCACACTCTGCCATTTGAGCAAGCGAAAAGGTTAACTGCAGCACAAGGCGCGCAAATTAAAAGCCTCAAAAGAACTATAAACAGCTCAATAAGATCCTTGCGCCATGATCCTGGGAACCTCTTGCTCCTCTCCTCTTTGCGTCAACAAAGAACTAATCTAAAGAAGTTGAAATGGGGCATTAACAAAAACCATAAAGATGACACCTGGGCCAAACTTCTTCAAAACATAAAACAAAATGACAGCGCCCGCTTCTGGAAAATGGTGAACATAATCATCGACCCGCAACGTGGGGGAATTCCAACACACATATTAGAGGAATCCTGGGCCAAATATCTGCACACTCATTTCAACAACTTTACAGCAGGCTCCCTTCACCAGGACCAGAACAGGGCAGCTCCAACTGACCGCAATGCGGCTAATTTAACAAACGACAGAGTCTCATATATATCCTCTAACGCAAATCAACTTCTGGAGGAAACGTCAGATGAA
Source organism: Calotriton arnoldi (assembly GCA_963921515.1). Taxonomy (NCBI): domain Eukaryota; kingdom Metazoa; phylum Chordata; class Amphibia; order Caudata; family Salamandridae; genus Calotriton; species Calotriton arnoldi. The sequence continues at coordinate 194,376 of CAWUFW010017327.1, read as the reverse complement.
GCTGCGCACCTGTCAATTAAGCAGCAGATCATAAAGGGAAGAAGGGAAGGGGCACCAGGCCCGAATGGAATCCCGCCCGCTCTGTTTAAACAGAGGGCGTCAGAGTGGGCAAGAATACTTCAGCCAATATTCCTGGAAGTGAGACAACGGGGCGTCATCCCTGATTCATGGAAAGGCTCCACGATCGTTCCTATCCACAAAAGTGGGGATAAGGCCTCGCCCGGCAATTATCGGCTGGTGGCACTAATCGATAATGAGGCTAAATACTTTGCGGGCACGTTGTTGGAAGAGCTTACAGCCTGGACGGACACGATTGATATAATTCCGTTAAATCAGACAGGCTTTCGTAAGGAAACTGGCACAACAACGAACATCTTAACATTATCTCTGCTCATAGATGCCACATTTTTGAAGAAAATGCAGCTGCACCTTTGTTTTATCGATTTTAGCGCCGCCTTCGATAATGTGGATAGATCAAGACTATGGGCGAAGCTGGCAAGCTGGGGGATCCTAAATGCTCTCTTAAAAATGATAATGCTCCTCCATACTGATACCTGGGTACAGGTCAAACTTGGCACAGGGACGCATTTGACAAGGAAAGTAAAAACAACGAAGGGCCTCAAACAAGGTTGCGTGCTGGCACCCATGCTGTTTAATTTATTCATGGCAGACCTTCCGCAATTACTCAACACCAGCAACTCTCATGCACCCAGGATGGGGGGCACAACTCTGTCCAACCTCCTTTATGCGGACGACGTAATCTTGCTCAGCCATACAGTAGTAGGCTTGCAACATCTTCTCAACAGCATGCAGGACTACGCTGAAGCAAATAAGCTGTCAATCAACTTAAAGAAAACTAGAACTATGTCAATTAACAATAAAAGGAAGGCAGAGAGAATCTGGCAGCTGGGCGGCACACAAATAGACTCAGCGGGAGTCTATAAGTATCTAGGTGTTTATATTGACAAAGAAGGAACATTTGCCCGACACCTAGAGGAGATTAAAAGAAAGGGGTTGGTGCTAGCATTAACCATGAAAAGTTTAACATCTAAACTACTGGGCCCAACATTAAGCCCCCTACTAAAAGTAGCACAGGCCAAAATTCTTCCCACAATTACTTATGGTAGTGAAGCCTTAAGAGGGAGAGATGCAAAACTGTTGGACACAACCTTAGTAAAAGCATACAGAACCACCTTTAACCTCCCAAACTACACTTCCCTGGCGCAAATTAGACTGGAATTTGGCCTACTGAAGCAATCATGGGCCAGATACGGCGCATATATCAACTGCTGGAACAAAATTAGACTATCGGCCCCCAAAACTCTAAATAAACTTCTATGGCAAGATCTTCAGCAGAGGGAGGATTCTCCTGCAAGAAGCTATCTTCAGGAGGCTCTAGCATGCACTGGACTCTTGGCCATTTGGAACACGCAGATCCACCATTCAGCTTTTAAGAAATTAGTGTGGAAATCCTTGAAAAAGCTGGCTTTGGTGGAAGACAAAGCAGCTTTCTCAGTAAGATCGCATGCCTGGATGACTGTGAACAACTACAAAGTCTTGGCCCCTCAAAAATATTTCAATCTGGGCTACCCGAAATCACAGAAACTAAAATTCTTAAAACTTCGCCTTGGCTTGATCCCGTGCACTCAGAACCTTCCACCATGGAAGAGGGAGCCATCTCGAACATCTTGTAGTCTGTGCAAAAATGGCCAGGGCGACATTACCCATTTACTATGCTCCTGTAAGGAGCTGATACAGGAAAGGAGACAGCTGCTAAGAGTCCCCTTAAACCAAAGGAATATTCGCTCAAGGAGACAAGCAGTCTTGGCATGTTTTGACCCAGCAACACCTCAATTAAACTGTAGACTTGTGAGATTCCTAGATGCACCCGAGAAAAAAATGCCATTGAACGCTTAAACTCCACCTAGGCTAAGGGGAAGCCGCGACTACTGTGCGCACTCTTAATTATGACACGAGACTGCCACAATTAAGGTCGACCTGGGAAACCTCCATATAAGCACTTGGACCGGGTTCTCAATAACGTCTCCTTTTGGATAATAGCATCGCCCAGACAGAGTAATGAAGCCGGGCAGAATGCAGAATTTATATTGAGAACTATGTGTATGAAGAACAAAGCAATTTTTATCTGATAGCAATTTAACTGTTTTAACCTTTTTAAGGAGCCATGAATTTTGCATATATATCTAATTATTATCTTATCATGATTTTATTGTATTATCTGAAACTCGTATTGCAATGGTTTTAAGTAACTATGCAAATGTAATAAAATTCAATTCAATTCAATTCATATATTCTGTAAGTGACAGAAGCTTGCAATGGTTATATCCATGCTGTAAATGGTTATTTCCAAAGGGCACTTGCACTGATTATGTCTATTTCGTACCTGCTCTTTGACTGAGAAAAATGTACATTGCAGTCCCACCACAGGCATTGTGCAACCGAGCATAGAGATACTCAAGTAGTGTGTGTGACTGTCAAGCATTTCTGTGAAAATGTTCAATAGCTTGTTGCCAACTTGTATGCATGGTTCAGAATATTGGGAACGAGTCAAGCAATTTGCCAGCCTCTACATGCCACATAAATACTACATACATTCACAAAAGTACAATGAATTAGTTAATCGGGCGCCAAGTGACTCTTGGAAGACACGTTGGTTTGCTGTCCCCTGCAGGCCACCATCTCTGTGTTTTTAGCGATTCGCAATGGGTTGCAAATTGTGACCTGCCTCATGAATATTGATGAGGCAGGTCCATTTCGGACCCACTCGGAACCGCAAACGTTGTCAAACACTGTTGTACATCGCATTTTGTGACTTCCTGATTGTGAGTGGCAAAAAGTCACAATTAGGAACTCGCAAAATGTAGCGGTCGTACCTGTGGCCCAAAATCATAAAAACATAGCAAGGGCTCCTTGATGAGGCTGGATCTCCATAAATATCCAGTTCTTCCTTTTTTGAGTCTAGTACATTTTTCAAAAACAATAGGCTTAATAATTGTTTCACTTATGCAAACAGTTGCCACAAAAAGAAATATAAAAGATTTATTGTCCTAAAACTCTTCCCCGCCTTGTTAAGCTCCATAGATGGTCTCCTGTATTTGCTAGTCATCGAGAAGTGCTTGAATGTTTGCCCATCTCTGTGTAGGAAGTTTGAGCATAAGTGGGAGTGATCCCTCTGTATGATTGTAGCATGCTGAAAACCTCATATTTTTCTCAATATTCTATCATTTTCTGATAATGTTTCCCTTACAGACGTTGGGGTATGTGTCGGCTTCTGTGAACGTGAGAAGATCTACTGCAGTGAGTATGCAGAGGATCATGAAAAGGGTAAGACTGAAGCATACGCGTATGTGTTGTGGGTGGTAAAAAGGCAAACAAAAATCTTTTCTTTCTCCTTGCTCAAAATGAGTTACCCATTGCTACTGTAATCCAGTGGTGTAGCTAGGCCTTAGGCCGCCCATGGCTGCCCCTTCATTTGCCACCCGCGGAGGCCGCAGGTAAGAGTGGGGTGGGCTGCCGCCGCCCCCAAGACTCGTTCCGCCTGGGACGGAATCCTCCCGCCTTGCTATGCCACTGCTGTAAACTCCGTGGATGGCCAAGATCTGACATGAAATTGGTGTAATTCCTCATGTCATCACTTTGGTGTGGCAGACTATATTTAACATACTCAGCATCCGACATTTTCAAAGTAGCTACATCAAAACATATCAGAAATGAGGATATGAGTAGTTTTTAAATCTTTACTGCCTTCCTGCCTGATCATAATCATGAAAAATATTTTTCAATATTTAATGAAGAGTTAATCAACCACAATACAAGTGATTATTTTTTGCCTAGTGAGCCTGCCTTGGTAGTAGGGATATTTCTGTAATTGTTTTGGAACAACCTATCTCCAGCGCTTTAACAAATTTTCTATTACGGACCTTTCCACAAGGCCCTGAAATACCATCTATTTTGATACATAAGGCCTGTTAGTGTTAGATTTAGTGTAGTCCCCTTTGACCACCAGTTTTATCACCAAAATGCCTTTCGGAGAATATTACGCTATGCAGATACCCTCACTCACTGATCCAGTACTGATGGATATAATTAAGTGATGAGGCAGTGCTCTAGGTAATTAACTTTCGAGAGGGCGTTTGGCTTCTTTGCTTGCTTAAGTGCACGAAGAAGCATAACCTTTGAAAAATGGGGCACTGTTTATCTATCCTCAAGACTAAGGATTATCTTTTCATTTTCAATAAAATGGATATAAATGCATTTTTGTACACCAAAAGTACATTTCGGAAGTTGGCTTCAAAAATGGAAGACTACCTTTTAAAATGCCAATGGATAATGGTTGATATCCGCCTCTGTTATTTCTGTGGTGCAGTCATTTAGTTTTGTTGTAAACAACTGATTGTAACTATTTAAAAACGCCAACAATAGCGGGTTCAAAAACAGGAGGGGTGAAGGCAAAAGGTTTGAGGATGACCGTGCGGAGAGAGCCAAAACCAATAGGAATTGGATCTGAAAAGGACAGAATAAAAGTCATGGTTGCCTCCTCATAATGACTTCCTTTAGTTTTTTGAGAAGGCAGCGAGATGGTTCAAAACTGAGGGGATGCAGAGGAACAATTATTATTCTCGCATTCAGCATCATAACATGTTTCAACCAGTGGCCCTATCCGAAGTCAGCGGCTTTCGTGAGGATTGGGGATCCTTATTATCCTATGTTGTTAGCACATACACAATCAGCACAAGCTGGCATACACACGACACACAATATTCTGTTAATGTTGGATGCAAGAATGCTTCTTCAGTACATATTATATGGTCCCTAATCTTAACTTGGGAAAACCTCATGGACCTCATGGAGGAGTATGACGAGGGGAGCCTTGTAGTCACACAGGTCTCAAGAACCTTACAGAATTTGGCTATTCCCAGGCGTTGACCTTATCCTTTATGTTTTGTTCACTTTTTGTGATGTGGATTCTATTTTAGGAGGACATACACCCAGCTGCGTTATTTATTTAATTTTCCCTTGTGGTCGTCTCTCAAAATCCCCCCTCACCTGGCCCCACCGCTCTTACCTGCAGCGGCCGCAGCTGCGCACACGTAGACAGCCCAGACATCTCTCTTGTTCCTTCAATCTCCTGGTAGAAGGGGTTTGTAGGTTGTGATCATTTTAATCCACCAGATCAGTGTAGACAAAAAGAAACAGAAGAAAAGCTATTTACTAACCAAGCATTCCTGTCCTACCTACTCTCAACAACTCTGAAGCAACGGAGATGAGTCTCTCAATCGTTTCCCTTTCAAGACCTCTCTCATAAAGTGTGTCATATTGCACTCCTCTGAGAGATAGGACTTCTCTGGGTGCTTCAGCCTATGACTATGGAGTTGTTTGATGATCAATGCAGTCTGAGTCTCCACACCTTGCCTTTCATATGACCTTCTCTGATACAATTTGTTTTACAGAATGGCCTACATCTCCTGATGTTTCTGAATGCCAGGCTTTCTCCCCAGAGAATGTGACTGATGCTGAAGAAGGTGAGAGATCTTCTTTTTCAATTTGCCGAGCAAATATGAAATGTTCTACAGCACTGTATGCTCTCCCAGCTTCCGAGATGGTTGGCAACCCATGCATCGGCAGCCTCCTGTTAATACACTCTTAACATAAGATAGACTCTTGTGAACCTCATGGTTTGTGACCCTGCTCAAGAAGCAGTGTCCCTGACTAAGAGGGTCACAGGATCACTAAGGAATGAGTGAACCTGAATCACCACAGAAGGGTTTGTTATAATGTATCCGGTATCCGCACAGATTTTGTTTTATTCTTGATTATCTTTAAGTCCCAGAGTCAGCAACGGGTACCTGCTTTCCGTGACTCCATGGTGGGGCGCTGTGCCACTGCTCGCTCCAGATGTGATGCGTATTTTATGCATTAACTTCAGAGAGGAGCAAGAAAAAAAGCATTTTATTTTTTATTTTTCATCATTGACCCTAGTCTTTTTCCACTGAGAGGGCCCTATTGTCCCACTAGCTCACACTGGATGTGTTCTTCAGTATCCAGAAGACTAAAAATGAATGAAGATTCCAAACAAAAGTTAATGGTTAGAATGCCCTCCCTGAGCCCTTCGTCACTTCCTATGATTTGAAGATGGGATAATCAATATGCCATGCCCATGCTTTCCTCTTTATCTTTATTCGTATTAGAATACAGCTACATAAAGGAGATGATATGGAACATGCCACACCCCACAGCATCATGTGCTTTTACAAAGCAGTGGCTGTCAGACGTGTTTCTCATATACTGTTTTTAATGCATTTGAAACCAGTAATAATATTGTCATAACATTCTGAGCCACCTTCGGGGTCGGCAGGCTATGTGTCTTTTCAATTCAAACAATAATAGCATATTTCTTGAAAGCACTTAATGCCAAAATTCTTGCTATTTCTAAGCACTATAAATACAGGTGTTACTACTGATCAAGTTAAAGGTACTGAGGGGCATATTTACAAACCCCTATCGCCACCACAATGTCACTTTTTAGGACTTGTGGTGCAGATAGGGGCTTCGATTATTTACAAGGCAGCGTTAAGTCCACCTTTCATGCTACACTTTGCTTGAAAGGGGTGGGCAATGGGTGTTGTGGTGGGCGTTTCACCGCAACACCCATTGACTTTGACACTGCCCCATATTTACAAGGGTAGCGTAAATATGGGGCAGCACCAAAATTAAGACTAGGGAAAACCTGGTCTTACCCTGGCGAAACGAGGAGAATTTTTAATTTCTCCTCGTTTTGCTGTTTCCATGTGTGCTGCGTTGGGCAGCACACATGGAAACAGCAAACGCCAATGATTGTATATGTGCAGGAAGGTGTCCCTTCCTGCACATAAACAATCATTTCTAAAAATGACGTTTTGCAACTTCTATGTGTGCTGCATTAAGAAGCACACATAGAAGTTACAAAACCCCATTTAAAGATTGTTTATGTGCAGGAAGGGATACCTTACTGCACATAAACAATCTCCCCCTGCAACGCAGACACCCTTGCAATATGGTGAAATGGTGCCCGCTTTGGCGCTATGCAGCTAAATGTAGTGCCAGTGCAGGGGGAAACGCTGGGCTGCACCATATTGTTGTAAATATGGTGCAGCCCTGCGTTTCCAAAGTGACGGAGTGTGTTGTTCGCCTTCTTGGCCTAACGACACGCTTCACCACTATACTAGTAAATATGCCTTTGAGTTTCTCAAGCATTGGATCTTCCATAGATTCACGTGCTTGAGTCATTTCCTGTTGCCATGGGGAATGATTCAAGAATATCATTCTCTGTGGCGACAGGGAATGATTCAAGCGTGTGAATCTATGAAAGGTAGCAATGCTGGAGAACCGGAGTTACAGGTAAGTAACTTATTTCTTTATCAACTGTGAAAGAAAAAGGCTGATCTCGGACTTACTGAGTTTCAATATTGAGACCTGTTAGTCACACACAGACACCAGCAGTCACAGCTGAACTTCCTGAGCTACCTTGCCATGACATAATACTACTTTACAAAGGACAACACCACATTACAGGTGATAACATATGATAGCATTGCATGCATCAACATGACACATCTGCTGAGCTGCACTTAGCAATAAAGTAAGCTCGAAATCACAGAACCCGCTTAAGTCATGTATGTCTGTAATATGCTATGTCAGTTGAACTGCTGGCAACAGGGGATTTATAAACAGTTGTTTTTCACTCACAATTGGACATCTGAAACCTCTTATTAAAAACAACACAACTGGTGGTGTGGGCGATGCTTAATTGAAAGGTATCTTTTTGAAGCTTTACTGCTTGAAATTTACACCCCAACCAATTAAGCTCTGAGATTCCACCTCCTCGCCTTCAAGAGATACTCCTTGTGCAAATGATACACATTGTCTATTTATTGGATAAACATTTGCAAAGATTCTGCATTCTGTTGTGGAATTCATTTATAACAACACATTCTGATGAGACTCTAAAGGGTGTAGCAGCCCATTAGTGCTAAGGTATATGCTACCTTCAAAATCCAATTACAGCTTAAAAGCAAATGCTGGTCTTTGATTATGGTAGCCTTTCATTTGAGACCAAGTATTATATATTTTCACGAGTACAAATGTATGGGTCTGTTGGGTTGGGTTTGTGGTCTCAAGACATTAGAGTAGTTTGAATCTAATAGTGCAAAAGTGACACTTCTGGAGGCAGAACAGAAAGGCAGTGGGCACTACATACATGCAGTGGTGCCATCTTATATTCAGTTCTGGTCAGCACTCATTATCTCATTAAGGTACTGAGCTGAGGGATTCAGACGGCAGAGCTTTGCATTATGTAGATAATTATTGAAGGGGCTGAAAGAAGTGCCACTCCCCAATAATGATGTATATTTCTCTTGCTTTCTATTTAGCGAGCCTTCGTGTTGTTTTTACCTGTCATTTTTGGCTTCATTCACTCTTTATTTGCTGGGTCTGGTGCTTAGTGGACTAATGCGTCCACAGCAGGGGCTGTGTTTGACCTTATGGTAACAGGTTCAAATCCCGGTGGGTCCACTTAGCCTTTCGTCCTTCTGACATCGATAAAATGAGTACCATTAAGTTGGGTAACAATAAACATCTGTTATTAAGCGCCAAGATACCCTTTGCGGTGATCGTGATGTGAATGTTATGTTATGTGATTTCTGATTCCTTCATTTTTGGGACACTCTTGAGGTTATGGATTCTGGTTAGTTATAACCCAACTGTGGTCCTTATGAAGGCAGTAGGCATGCACCTTGATATCACTCACGCTAAATGTTTTCCTACCATGACCCAACAGATTAAGGGGAATATTCATGCAGGGTTACTGCAGTGAAGGGCGACCTTTTGTTTGCAGCCATTTGTTCAATTTGAATTGTTTTTCAATTAGCCAGAATGTGTTTGATAACTCAATGTATGTTTTAGTAAACTTAGCAAGTGCTTTGCCTCTATTTGAAAAACATGCATAACATGCCCGCTTCTTCCCCTAGTCACTACACTTGAGGAGATGCCAGCTCTGCAACTTAGCTCATCAGATGCCTTTGAAAACCTAATGTATGCAGAAGAAACATCCCCAGAGAACACTGAATCTGAGAAGGATGTAGGAAATGAAGCGGTCGTTGCTGAGCCTGAAACCATTTCTGATGCCACTGACTGTGTTTGGCATGAAACTGAAGATCACGTTATTGTAATAGGGTCTGACACTACAGAAACAGCAGAGGAGCAAAATGAGGTTACTACTGAACCTCTCTCACTAGTCAAGCCACCCATGTGTACATGCCAAAGAGAAGACAACAACAGCCGCAGGATGACATATAGCTCAGACATTCAGTGTGAGTCAAGTGATGATGTGGAAGTTGTTCCTCTTCATCCACCGATCTCGGATTTCCCTCCTGGTATCCCCATTGCCAAGGAATTTGTGCAATGTTTTCTTGCGCAGGTGCAACGTAATATGCTTTTCCCATATAGGTGTGCTGCTTGCTGGCAGGCCTTTGCGTCAGCGGACATGCTGTTCTCTCACGTGATCCACGGAGTCAGGGATGACTTCTGCTGCCTTGTGTTCTTCCAGAGGTGGAAACTGATGAGAAGAAGGCTGCGCATGGTGAGCAACAGACTTGATGCTGCCACAGAGAGGCGCGACCATCTGAAGAGAAAGCGAGAAGGTCTCATTTCTCTCCCACGTACAGTATGTTCTTGCTGTGGGAGGAGCGTCCAGGGGTACATGAACAGCACCAGCAGCGAAAGCAACAGCAGCAGCTGCTGCAGTGGCAGCCGGAAGAGGAAGCAGCAAGATTATGTTTGTCATTGCCCATCCCTAAAAAGGCAACGTTCTAGTAGAGAGTCATTCTAGAAGACCACTAGAGCAGACCACAAGAGGCAATTGATCAGCTAAAAAGCACATACTTTTAGCCAACACTTTAGAATTATTTAGGAAATGTTCATACACATTTAGGTTTAGCACATTACTAACCCATTACCAATAGGACAATATTGACACGTAAGAGGCCCTTTACTTACGCAGCTAATTCCCCTTGTTAAACAGAGCTCCCCTCCCATGTCTGCTAAGAGCACATGTACAGTTCCCAGAGAAGCTTTATCTGAGTCCCATGGCAAGACTGTCTGACAAAAACTGTAATTCCTTCACACTGAGCTCCCTTTATCCTGTGCTGGGCATTATGGAGGCCATAGAACATTCAAAGTTCTGCCACCTTTGTAAAGCTATACGTCACTTCTACAGAGAAATGCATCTTGTGGTCCAACAGAGTTCAGGGGCATATACACTCTAAAGAGCAATTAAGCTTCCCTCAAAGTGTCAGATGTCACAGAGATGGCCTTTATTGAGCAGTGAAGTCATTGCAGGTAGAGTCCCCTCACACATCTATCCAGAGGGCTACAGAACAGCATCATTTTTACCTGAATCACTCACTTCTACTGTCTAAAAATTTGAGAGCTAAATAGGTCGAATATGATATGCCTAAAGATATATATCATTTGTGGCAGACAGGTTTACATTGAAGGACTCCCCAGAGAGCTGCTGTTTTTACCCCAGGGTAAATTTGGTGATTTGAAACAACTTCCTACTTTCAGTTTCACCTCTCATTTTCCTTTACAGTTCAGTTCTAAGCTTACCTTGGTTCCTTATTTTCTGAGGACTTCCTGGTTCCGTATCCTATACTCTGTATCTCAAAGTGCCCCAACTCCCAGGTGTTACTCAACATCAATATATATAAAACAGGCTTGAATGAGTGAGGAACAGGGACCGGACTTTACATATTAGCATTATTTCTTGGCTGAAATTGGCATTGCTCCCTACCATAAAATAGGCACCAACTCCTGCTATAAAACTGGCACAACTGCCTACTACACAAATAACACTACCTCCCCCACACAGATGAACTTCCTCATAGAAAACTGCAGTTATTTACAACTGCATAAATGAGGAATTATTAATCTGCATAGACACACAGGGTGGTAGTAAGAGGTATTTCAACTGATTACAAAAAACTCAACTTGGGCAGATATCACATAACAAATTCAAAATGTTGTTTAATGTGGCATGACTGCACTTATAGTAGTTGCTGCACCTGACCATGTCACATACCAAATCAGCCTAACCAACGGACCCATACATAGATTATCCTAATCCCACCACTTTCACTCACACCTCAACTGCCAACGGGCTTTGGCCTACTAACCTCTCTGCAACCACTTTGCACTACCGATCTTCCCAAATCCCCCCATTCTTTTGTACTACCCGTACTACTTCGCTGTTATTTACCATTTCTAAACTCTCACTGCTCTTATGTTGGCCAGCACCCTAGTACCATCACAATCTAATGAACCCCAGCATCAGAGCCATGTTTATGCTTGAGACACATGAATTGGAAAAAAACTTAGGTAAAACAGAAAAGCAACCTACCCAACCACCACAATACGTGGTGGCTGGCCCTTCTACAGAAAGGAACAAATCAGGGCTGTGACTTCTCTAAACCAAGTATTGGGGATCGAGAATGGGAAATTCTGCAACACTTTTAAGAAACATGGAAGGACCATCATTTCAAATAAGGCCACCTTGCCCATCACATTAAGTGGGAGCTTAGTCCACTTGTGAAGGTCCTTTTAAGTCTTTTTTCACTAGCGGTGTGAGGTTAAGATTGTGGGTAAATTCGGCACCACAGATATATGCACACTCAAGTATTTAAAACTTAAGCAGTGTATTGGAATGTTTGCTTGCCAACCAAAAGCAGCGTTATCCCCCTTCAGGGAAACCAAAAGGTATTTTTTCTAATTTGCATAGAGATCGGACAGCTCCTCATAGATTTTCAGGATTTCAAATGCTCGTGGTCCTGACACCTGGGTATTTGAGAGGAAGAGGAGTGTATCAGCCGCGTATAGTGCGTTTTTATCTTCCATTTGTCTTCCCCAGTGCCAGCCCTGTACTCAAGCGCCACAGCAGATTATTCAAGCAAGAGGTTTGATGTCGAGAACAAACAGGAGAGGGGACAGCGGAAACCCCTGCCTGGTGCCCTATCAAATTTGTAACGTTTTCGACTGTACCCCATTTATGAGGAGTTGCTGATATAAGATAGTTACATACATTCGGTATTTGGGACCGAAGCCCATACCCATGAGGACCTGATATAAATGGAACCAGTCGACCGTATCAAAAAAAAATTCATAGTCCACAAGCAGGAGTGCCAATGGGCCTGGGATGTCATGTAGTCTAGCTAGAGCTGTATTGACATGGCAAATGTAGTGATGGGTGCTATGGTTTGACATAAATCCGAACTGATCAGAGTGGTCAGAACCCAGTGCAGCCTGGTTGCTAGTATTTCAGCAAATGCTTTTATATACGCATTAATGAAGGAAATGGGACATTAAGAGGCACCGTCATCTCCAGGATGTCCGGACCTGGGGAGCAGAACTATAGAGGCAATCTAAATCCGGTGGGAAGTTACCTTTCTGCACCGCTTCTGTATAGAGTTTAAGTAGATGTGGGATAATTGTATCCCGAAACTTACTATAGTACTCAATAGGGAAACCATCAGGGCCAGGAGTCTTGCCCGTTTGCATGTCTTCTATTGCTGTCTCAATTTCCTCCACCATAAGGGGAGCATTGAGGTCATCCCTTTGAGCACTTGTTAGTTCTGGAGTATCTCATTGATCAGGAGTCCAGCCGGACCGTCCTAGGGTAGTATGCATATAGAGTTCGATAGTAGTCTGCGAATATCTCTGCTATTTCAATGGATGTATGCAGCTGGCACCTCTCCCAATCAGTGATATGGAGGGATTACTTTGGAGCCCATATCTCTAGTGGCCAACCAGTAATGAAGTTTCCCACTCTTGTCCCCATGTTCATATACCAGCCAGATAGATTCCCTCCCGCATTGTTGAGCCTCGTCCAGCATGTGCTGCCGCAGCGAGATTCTATCAAGTTTGAGTTGTTGACGGAGAGTTTCAGAGGAGTCGACTTTGTTTCTCTAGCTCTATGATTCAGACATTGTGGTCATTAATTTGGCTATGTTTGTCTCTTTCTACCTGTTTAAGGTATGCTTTGGCCAAGCCTTTAATTACAGCTTTGTTAGCTGCCCATAGAGTGCTTGTCTCAATCACCGAGCCTTAGTTTATCTCAAAGTAGGAATGAAGCTCTGTAGCTAGGTACTCCATCAACTTTTCATCCATCAGGTATCAGGCATTGAAATGCCATGTTGGCCTGATGTGGTGGGCAGGGTCCCCATGCTGAGAGTAACAAGTGAGTGGTCTGATATCCCTCTGGGGAGGAGGCCCTCTGCCGTGGCACATATCAAGTGGGTGGCTCGAAGAAGCAGGAGATCTATCTGTGAGAGGGTTTTGACAGATGCTGAGGTATGTGCATATGTGTTAGCCCCAGGATGCCAGGCTCTCCAGACGTCACATAGACCCAGCAAGTTCATCCACGCCCCAAAGGTTTTGGAGTTCTCTAAGCGATGTTGCTTTGTAAGAACTTTGAATTGCCTGGAGAATTCTCGCTACCTCTGTAGAGTTACATGATCCTGGGTCAGGGAGGTCTTAGTGGGCTGCCTGGGTTGTACCGAGGAAGAGGTGGTGTATTTGTCTGGTTTTGGTTGTGTATGCATTTGGGATCCTCAATCTTTCCCGTTATGACTACAGAGAGGGGCAACTGTATGCAGAAGTGCCACTTATCACTCGGTGACTTCTCTGTAAATGGCTCAACTCATTCAACTCAACTCATTCAGTAAACGGCATCTCACCTTATTGAGGTCCAGCATCACAACTCATGTATATCATAAAATTCTCAATTCCACACTCAAGTCTTCGTTCCCAAAAAGGGAAGCATGTCTGATACAGAGGACAATCATAAGCTGTCTTGATGGCTACCGGGAAAACTGATCAAATGTATTTATACCATTGCAGCCATCTAGCTAGACGAGTCATTCATAAAATACATCACACTCTTTAAGGAAAAGATATCAGGCTTCACTCTGGCGCTTGTGGCTGTCTGACACTCCTAGACAATGAGGTATAATTCATGATGTGCCTGCTCTTTGTTTGGGAACTGTGGCACTTCCACCCTCCTAGAAACAATCTAGGCCTAGGATTTTCTCTCAACTACCATGAGGGTACACACGTAACAAGCAGTGAAGCACCAGCAGGGATATTTGAGCCAGTAAAAGGGTCTACCTCACCTGCATCCCTGATGGGTCCACTAATGATTAGCATGCCTAGAGTCCCAGGCCAGGAAGCCTCTAGCCAGCACTTTGCTGAGGTTGGTGTCTGGGGTAGGGGACACTACCTGGACAATGGAGTAGGGCCCACCCACTGCTCTACCGCAACCACTTGCGTCCGTAGCACTTATATGCAGTTTATTGCCAACTCACTGCCACATAGGAGTCCTCTGGTCCAAGCTTCCAACTCATCTCCTTCCAATAGACATACGCTCAGTGAGTATTGTCAGGTTCTTGCTCTTCATCAACAGTCAATGCTTGGACACCTCTCACCAAAGGCCCAAGCTGTATATGGGCATATATTGCTTTTCCTCACACATGTTGATGTTTTATGAAAGTGTTTAAAAATGTCGAGAACCATCCCAATTATTTTCTTACAAAGAATTTATCTAAAACGACAACAAGTCTATAAATTACTGTCAAGCCACTTTTTGTTCTGATTCAATTTCTACAACATTGGGTATTGTGTCCCATATCTGAACCATGAAGAGCACTGTAAGACAAAGGTGTATTTTCATTTTCCTACTGAATGGGGTTTCCTCTTGTGTTAACCAACTCTATGAAAATCCAAATTATTGTCCCCTGCGAACGAAATGTTTTCTCAACTCTCTGTTTTATGACATTGTATTTCTACTCCCTGAAGAAAACAATGGGATATTGTAACAATTATAGTTTTTTTCGTAAAGTATCACAAGTTGTAAATGTTAAACAAATTCTAGTAAAATGTTACATTGTAAACTGCTGATATACCCTAAAAAAAACACTGCACAAAAAAAATCCTACAAAAATAAACTTTACAAACGTGTTGGCTCCTTACTTGCGGCTGTGGTCTCTTTATTTGTATGAATGGCGTAGGGTTACCCCTTTATCCACAGGAAACACATTGGGGAATATGTACAAGCCCGTATCGTCACTACAACGTCACCTATAGTGACGTTGTGGTGGCGATAGGGGCTGCGCCTTATGTACAAGGCAGCGTTAAGCCACTTAACGTGGCTTAACGCTACCTTGTACATAAGGCCCCCTTTCACGCTATGGTTAGTGTGAAAGGGGTGGGCAGTGGGTGTTGTGGTGGGCGTTCCACCGCATCACCCATTCATTTTGACGCTGCCGCCTATGTACAAGTGTGGGGTACATAGGAGGCAGTGCCAAAATTAAGACGAGGCAAAACCTGGTCTTAAAATGGCGAAACGAGGAGAAATGCATTCTTTCTCCTCGTTTTTTGCTTTTTCCATGTGTGCTGCCTTGTGCAGCACACATGGAAAAAGCAAAATGCCATTGTTTATTTATGTACAGGAAGGTGCCCCTTCCTGTACATAAACACACTTTTAAAAAAATGCAATTTTTTCAGTTTCATGTGTGTTGCATGAAGCAGCACGCATGAAAGTGACAGAATGGCATTTCTAGGATTGTTTATGTGCAGCAAGGGACACTTTCCTACACATAAACAATCCTCTCCTGCACGCAGACACCCTTGCACTCTGGCCTAGATGGTCGGTTGCAATGCCCGTTCCAATATCAGGGAGATACCTGATAAAGTAATAGTCCCTATCCACTGCGAGAGGCGAATTTTAATACTTTATCACAAAAAATTCAAAACGTTATTCTGCAAATGGTCACCTGATACCCATGTTGAGCATTTTTTGGGAGGATTTCCTTAGTAGGGTCAAACTCATGTTTTGGAGCAAGCGCATAGCACCAACTATTTCCTCAGAAGGGAGGCATGCTTTAATATTTGGAATCCACAACGCACAATGTAGCAGCTTTGACTATATTGACAAAGATAACTGTGTGCCGTGGGATGGCTACTATATTGTATATTTCCACTCCCTTTCATAGCCCAGGTAGAACTTCCCTGTGGACCAAGACACTGGTTGGTGTGTGCCTGTTTCCTCTTATCCTCATTCAATTATTATTACATCACGCAAGTACAAATTACTTTGCTAAACCTATATAAACAAGGATAAGAGAGGCACATGTACAGAGACAATTGCACAACAATCTTTGGATTCAGTCCACAACACACAGAAAAGTGACGATGACAGGAACAAGTTTTGGCTTGATGTGATAGATCTTTTATTCGTAAATATATGCAACACAGCTAACGCGTTTCACCCTTGCGGGCTTGTTCATGGCAAAAAGTAATCCAATGAGCAAGGATATCCCGCGATATTCGCCCGGGATGGTAGATGAAGCTTGTGCACGGTCCTAGCAACAAATCTTCATTATGCATACGGTGCTGACCACGCTAGCAATCACAACTAGAAAAGTCATAGCTAATAGTAGAGGATCGCGGATGGTAGCATCGCGAACCCAAGCACATCGAGTGTCGCGCTATACCGCCGAATTGTATACGGCTGACGGACGTACTCCTTCCACTTTGCTAAACCTCAAGTTTGGATACAATATTAAGATTGGGGTGATTCAACTTAACTTTGGAGAATAGTTCATCCTTGCTATGTTCTTTGCTGATGACGCACTGCTTCTGATTAACAATGTGAAGGAGCTTTAATGTAGCTAGCTTCTTACTGATTTCATAGAAGCTTTAGATTTACTTCGGTGAATTAAAACTAATGATCTTTGGCCTCTTTAGAAGGTGATAGCATCTGGGATACTATGCCCTTCCAGGTAGTTTGCAGCTATTTCTGGCACTAGTCATGGCCCCCAGTGGGTGAAGGCACCAACTGAAATTCATTAGTAAATGCATATAACCAACTTAGCACCTACAATAATGGTCCAATCCAGTTTTTTTTTTACGGATTTTTATATAGCGCGAACTTGACCCGAAGGTATTGGGTATCAGAGCGCTTCAAATAGAACCAGTTGCGTTACATGAGGACACATTCATTTTTGTTAGGCACGGGGAGAATAAGTGATTTGCCCATAATCACAGGATATTCAGCGTCATTCCCGAGACTCGAACCTGGTTCCCCAGATTCGAGGTCGACCGCACTAGCCGTTAGGCCAACTCCTCTCCTTCTCTTAATGAAAACATACCCGGCCAAAATCCTTCTGGCAGTAATCTTTTCAGAACTCATGAGTCAAAAAGGATCATGATAGATTGGAAGCTGCAGATGAGTCACTGAACTGTGAGAAACTAATCTTCTTGTTACCGTTAGAATGGAACGTGGTATCAATTTGGAGAAAGAAGTAGCAAACTGTGCATCAAGAAATTGGCTCAACAAAATTTGTAATGCAAAGGTGGGTCTGTATTTGTTATAATCACTATTTTTCTTTAAAAGACGCAGCCAGCGAATGAGTGATGGGACTACAGCTGATACTGGATTTCCAAACTAGATATGAACAGGTTTAAAATGGGGTTGTGTCAAGAGGAATGGCTCTAAAGGGTGTTTAGGTAGACAAAGACGGTGAACAATTTCTTAGCAGATGTGTGCATAAGCTATTGTCTGAAGAACTCCAATTTATAAAAATGTTTGAACATTAGCATTAATTTCGGGTTCTCTAAAGGTGCTTTCAGTGAAATGAAATGGTGGAATATGATTAACAGAATTAATATAATTTGTCCACAGCTGTAAATTTAGGGTGAAGGGTTGGAATGTGTTTTTTCCCAGGGAAGAAACTTTGAGATTGCCATTGAGAAGGTAGCAAACCCCTCCAATTTTTATTTTCCCCACAGCCATAGGCTCTGCTAGTGATATTCACACATCATTTGGCAACCTGTCGTTATGTCAAAACAACTGGGATAAGAGAGCTAATTAGTTGTGAAAACGCCCAAGCAACCCCAACATTTCTGGGGGCTTGAGGGAGACTGTTTTGAGGCCACAAAGTTTTCTATTTGAGTCTTGTCCAAGTAGGCCCCAAAAGTAGGGGTTCAATGGCCTTTCAGCTAAGAATTCTGTCAGTTATATCCTACTTGTGAACTCAGGCATCAAAATGTCAAAATAAATTCCTCAATTAATAATTAGGCTATTCCATTGGATTGGAAGGATGAAGTTGGAAGTTCAAAGTGTCAAGGCAGAACAAGTTGTCAAACATTTGGGCAGCTGTTTATGTTTATATTGGGTAAAAATACACTATGGAGTTATTTGATAAGAAGCTTAAACAAGCATTTGCATTGCAATAGGTCTCGCATTCACGCGAGTTTGAGCTATTGCCATTGTAAATGACAATGCCTTTTATATATGTTTTGGGTTTTAAAACATAAATAAAAGGCATTGTCATTTACAATACTAATAGCTTAAACTCTCGCAAATGCGAGACCTATTGCATTGCAATAAAGGGCCTTTTTGACCGCTTGTTAGATTGTAAATATCAGAGGAAGAGACCAGCATGCGACGTCTTCAAAGTAGTGATAAATAGAGCAGTAGAAGAAGGTGTGTAAGTGTTGTAAATTACACAGACACAAAGTGTGAAGTGAGAGTTACATATGATCTGAGCTATAAACACTAACAAAGCGCTCCAACACCAACACCTGTGATTACACTGCCGCGGCTCAGGAGGAAGAGCGGGGGAGGGGCTATTTCCTGCCCTCTCCGTGATTTGAGTGTGCAGTGTGGCATTGTGTAATGTCATTGCCATCTTTGGCCTAATAAACACTCCAGCTGTAGTTGGGCCCTGGATTCACCTCCTGGTGCAGGGCGGGCTGTGCTTTATGGCATGCATGGAGGGAGGGAGGGATGGTCTCGGTTGCAGCTCCGGCCTCATACAGTGCCCATGCTATTACTAGTGAGTGAGAGGCACTGGGGTGGTGGTGGTGGTGGTATTGGTGATGGTGGTGGTATTGGTGGTGGTGGTATTAGTGGTGGTGGTATTGGTAGTGGTATTGCTGGTGGTGGTATTGGTGGTGGTGGCACTGGTAGTGGTGGTACTAGTACTGGTACTGGTACTGGTATTGGGGGTGGTGGTGGTGGTACTGGTACTGGTGGTACTGGTGGTGGTGGTACTAGTAATGGTGGTACTAGTAATGGTGGTACTGGTACTGGTATTGGAGGTATTGGTGGTGGTGGTTTTGGTGGTGGTAGTGGTACTGGTGGTATTGGTGGTGGTACTGGTGGTATTGGTGGTGGTACTGGTACTGGTGGTAGTGGTGGTTGTACTGCTACTGGTGGTGGTACTGGTGGTGGTGGTACTGGTGGTGGTGGTACTGGTGGTACTGGTACTAGCGGTACTGGTAGTGGTGGTACTTGTGGTGGTGGTACTGGTGGTGGTGGTACTGGTGATGGTGGTACTGGTGGTGGTACTGGTTGTACTGGTGGAGGTAGTGGTACTGGTAGTAGTGGTTGTACTGTTGGTGAAACTGGTGGTGGTGGTACTGGTGGTGGTGGTGGGGGTGGTACTGGTGATGGTGGTACTGATGGTACTTGTGGTGGTGGTACTTGTGGTGGTGGTGGTACTGGTGGTACCCGTACTGGTGGTACTGGTGGTGGAGGTACTGTTGGTGATGGTACTGGTGGTGGTGGTACTGGTGGTGGTGGTGGTACTGGTGGTGTTGGTATTGGTGGTGGTACTGGTGGTGGTACTGGTGGTGGTGGTACTGGTCATACTGGTACTGGTGGTACTGGTGGTGGTGGTGGTACTGGTGGCACTGGTGGTACTGGTGGTGGTTGTACTGGTGGTACTGTTGGTGGTGGTGGTGGTACTGGTGGTGGTGGTATTGGTGGTGGTGGTGGTGGTGGTACTGGTGGTGGTGGTACTGGTGCTAATGGGACTGGTGGTGCTACTGGTGGTACTGGTACTGGTAGCAGTGGTACTGGTGGTGGTGGTACTGGCGGTGGTGGTACTGGTGGTGTTGGTACTGGTGGTGGTGGTACTGGTGGTGGTGGTGGTACTGGTGGTGGTGTTGGTACTGGTGGTGGTGGTAGTGGTGGTGGTGGTGGTACTGGTGGTGGTGGTGGTGGTGGTACTGGTGGTGGTGGTTCTGGTGGTTGTGGTTGTACTGGCAGTTGTGGTGGTGGTACTGGTGGTGGTACTTGTGGTGGTGGTGGTGGTACTGGTGGTGGAATTGCTGGTGGTACCACTGGTGGTGGTACTGGTGGTGGTGGTACTGGTGGTAGTGGTGGTACTGGTGGTGGTGGTACTGGTGGTGGTGGTACTGGTGGTGGTGCTGGTGGTGCTGGTGGTACTGGTGGTATTACTGTTGATGGTGGTGGTGGTACTGGTGGTGGTGGTACTGGTGGTGGTGGTACTGGTGGTGGTGGTGGTACTGGTGGTACTGGTGGTGGTGGTACTGGTGGTGGTGGTACCAAACAATTACTTCATGATATGGTTACTGGTAGTGGTGGTACTGGTGGTGGTGGTGGTACTGGTGGTGGTGGTGGTGTTACTGGTGGTGGTGGTACTTGTGGTGGTGGTGGTGGTGGTACTGGTGGTGGGACTGGTGGTTGTGGTACTGGTGGTACTGGTGGTGGTGGTAGTGGTGGTGGTGGTAGTGGTGGTGGTGGTGTTGGTGGTGGTATTGGTGGTGTTCGTGTTGGTGGTACTAGTGGTGGTAGTACTGGTGGTGGTAGTGGTACTGGTTGTGGTGGTGGTAGTACTGGTGGTGCTACTGGTGGTGGTGGTACTGGTGGTACTTGTACTGGTGGTACTGGTGGTGGAGGTACTGTTGGTGGTGGTACTTGTGGTTGTGGTACTGGTGGTGGTGGTGGTACTGGTGGCGTTGGTGGTGGTACTGGTGGTGGTACTGGTGGTAGTGGTGGTGGGACTGGTGGTACTGGTGGTGGTGGTACTGGAGGTGGTGGTACTGGTGGTGTTACTGTTGATGGTGGTACTGGTGGTGGTGGTACTGGTGGTACTGGTACTGATGGTACTTGTGGTACTGGTGGTACTGGTACTGGTGGTGGTGTTGGTACTGGTGGCACTGGTGGTACTGGTGTTGGTTGTACTGGTGGTACTGTTGGTGGTGGTGGTGGTGGTACTGGTGATCATGGGATTGGTGGTGGTACTGGTGGTACTGGTACTGGTGGTGGTGGTACTGATGGTGGTGGTACTGGCGGTGATGGTACTGGTGGTATTGGTATTGGTGGTGGTGGTACTGGTGGTGGTGGTGGTACTGGTGGTGGTGTTGGTACTAGTGGTGGTGGTACTGGTGGTGGTGGTAGTGGTGGTGGTGGTGGTGGTGGTGGTACTGCTGGTGGTGGTGGTACTGGTGGTTGTTGTGGTACTGGTACTGGCAGTTGTGGTGGTGGTACAGGTGGTGGTACTTGTGGTGGTGGTGGTGGTACTGGTGGTGGTATTACTGGTGGTACCACTGGTGGTGGTACTGGTGGTGGTGGTACTGGTGGTAGTGGTGGTACTGGTGGTGGTGATACTGGTGGTGGTGGTACTGGTCGTGGTTCTGGTGGTACTGGTGGTGGTACTGTTGATGGTGGTGGTGGTACTGGTGGTGGTGGTACTGGTGGTGGTGGTACTGGTGGTACTGGTGGTGGTGGTACTGGTGGTGGTGGTGGTACCAAACAATTACTTCATGATATGGTTACTGGTGGTGGTGGTACTGGTGGTGGTGGTGGTACTGGTGGTACTGGTGGTGATGTTACTGGTGGTGGTGGTGGTACTGGTGGTGGTGGTGGTACTGGTGGTGATGGTACAGGTGGTGGAGGTACTGGTTGTGGTGGTGGTACTGGTGGTGGTGGTACTGGTGGTGGTGGTACTAGTGGTACTGGCGGTACTGGTAGTGGTGGTACTTGTGGTGGTGGTACTGGTGGTGGTGGTACTGGTGGTGGTGGTACTGGTGGTGGTACTGGTTGTACTGGTGGTGGTAGTGGTACTGGTAGTGGTCGTGGTAGTACTGGTGGTGATACTGGTGGTGATACTGGTGGTGGTGGTACTGGTGGTGGTGATACTGGTAGTGGTACTGGTGGTGGTACTGGTGGTACTGGTGGTGGTGGTACTTATGGTGGTGGTGGTACTGGTGGCACTCGTACTGGTGGTACTGGTGGTGGAGGTACTGTTGGTGGTGGTACTGGTGGTGGTGGTACTGGTGGTGGTGGTGGTACTGGTGGTGTTGGTATTGGTGGTGGTACTGGTGGTGGTACTGGTGGTGGTGGTGGTACTGGTGGTGGTGGTGGTACTGGTGGTGTTGGTATTGGTGGTGGTACTGGTGGTGGTGGTACTGGTGGTGGTACTGGTGGTGTTACTGTTTTTTTTTGTCCTCATCAGCCTAGGTCCACAAAAGGTATAGGAAGAGATAACCTCCGGGGTCTCCCTGTACACAGCACCATCCGGAGTCCTTTTGTATTTGGATCTAAGATGGGTCACTCTATACCTTGCTTCTAATACTCCAACCATAGGCAGCCTAACTAGCCACCACCGGAGTAAACGAGCAACATGGCATAGAGGCCTAATCATAGGACTATGAGTATGTTTTTATATTTGCATATGTTTTTATACATTTACAGATTTACAAAGGGGGTTATCCAGGACTCGAAGGGGAGCCAGAACTCATTACTCTTCTGCTTTAAGGCTCTGTTCAACCTAAGTGTATATTTTACAGAAGCTAGCCACTCTGCTTTATTCGGTGGCAGGGCTTTAATCCAATACTTACAGATTTCTCTGCGAGCAAGCAATATTAAATAGAAAATTAATTTTCTTGTATCTTGCATTAATACTTCATAATTATCTGGAAGCCCAAAAAAGACAAGGAGATGCTTACCTGGATTGAAACGCCAAGTACTAGCGATATAGTATTACTCACATCTCGCCAGAAATCTCGTAATAACGGGCATTCCATGAACATATGTTCATCATTACTTTTTCTTCCCCGCACTTAGGACACCTCGGCACGACACCTTTCGCAAATTTTGCCAGCTTATATGGCATCCAATAGACCCTATGGAGACAAAAGAGGTGGTTCCGCCTTAAATTTGCGGGACGTACTGTGGAGTATAGTATGTTACAAGATACTTGCCATAAATCTATGGACTGCTCTCCCGGCAAGCTCTTTTCCCACAATGTTGCTGGAAGATTAAAGTCTCCATCCGAGCTCTCCACTAGCCTCCAATACCATCTTGCCACCTCTTTTCCACGGGATCCTCCAGATTTTATTAAAGATTCTAATGCGTTAGATTGTCCTGCGCCTAGCCCATCCGTAAGGCTCCAGCTTTTAATTTGAAGATATTTGAACTTTGACAGTTGCCCAACCGCAAGCTCCTGGACCTCCTCCCAGGACATCAAAGCTCCATCAATCACCAGTTGTCCCCAAGTTCTAATCCCTGCTTCTTTCAATGGCCGAGCCAGACGATCTTTTGACCATTCCGGAGAACCCGGAGAATCCCAGACAGGGGCCAGAGCACTATAGTAATTGATATTAGCACTGCTCCTGATTTTGTACCAAATTACTGCAAAGCTTTGCAGAGTCTTGAGCCTAACTTGTTTAAAGTAGCGTGGATCTCCATATTTCTGCATGAACTCATGCTCGCCCCCTTGTATATCAGATAACATTGCCTTGAACATTCTCCCAGTATCAGAGCTATCTGGCTTGCTTAATAAACATTTTCCTCCTTTTAATAGAAACACCCAAGCATAATAAGCCAGATCCGGGAGTCGTAGCCCCCCTTTGTCATATTGCCGTCTGAGCTTTTTCCAGGCAATCCTCGTACCTTTCGACGCCCAGATGAAGCTCATTATCCTGGATTGGGATTTCTTAAGCCAGATCTCTTTAAAGGCCATTGGAATATTTTGAAACAAAAAAGTAAACTTAGGAAGGATAACCATTTTTACGAGATTTACTCTGCCATAAATTGTTAAAGGGAGGTGCGACCAGCTCAATAAGAGTTTCCCTACTGCCTTGTTGACTTTTTGGAAATTTATTTCAGGAATTTGTTCTATTTTCTGCACAATTTGGATTCCTAAGTATCTCATTTCTTCCTTTACACAGCTCAATTGTGAATTGATATTCCATTTCATCACTACTGTTTTATTTTCATTGATCTCATAACCAGAGATCAGCCCAAAAGGAGCTGCCAGATCGTATACTATTGGCAGTGCTGTATTAAGGTCTGCAGTATATACTACTAGATCATCCGCATAAAGTCCTACTTTTTTCTCCCACTCCCGAAATTTAAAGGGCTGTATGCTCTCATGACACCTTAGTTTTTCGGCTAGTGGCTCTATGTATAAGTTAAAAAGTAGGGGAGATAGCGGACACCCCTGCCTGGTCCCCCTGTGGATATTAAAACTATTCGAGATGTTACCATTCACCAATACCCTAGCAGTAGGATTTTTGTATAGAAGAGCTATTGCCCTACAAAATTTTTCCCCAAGTTAGAGAGTTGTAAAATTTCTTGGAGATAAGACCAGTTAACTCGATCAAATGCCTTGGTCGCATCTATTGTAATAACTGCCAAAGGTAATTTGAACGAGGTTGCTATGTCCACAGCACCAATTAAGTTGTAAGTTAATTCTTTAATGCCTCTGCCCCGTATAAAACCCTTCTGATCTTCATGTAGCAACACATCAAGCACTCCAGTTAACCTATCTGCTAATAACTTCGTGAAGATCTTGTAATCTGAATTGAGCAGCGAGATAGGCCTATAAGAGTCACAAAGGTTAGGTGGTTTATCAGGCTTAAGGATCAGAGTGACAGTGGCATCATTCCAAGATTGAGGGATCTCCTTACCCTCTTCAAAAATCTCAGTGAACAGTCTAACCATTACTGGGACCAACACTTTCTCCAATTTTGTATATACCTCAACTGGGATGCCATCTGGTCCTGCGGCCTTATTTGCTTTCCCAGCTTTGATAACATTTCTAATTTCGGATTCTTGAATTGATCTGTTCACCTCTTTTCTTTGGAGCTTAGACAACTTGTGGGGATCTTCCTGGCCCAACCACACTCTCACTTCCTCTCCCTGTATTACTAAATTTTCAGAGTACACTTCCCCGAAGTAGTTAATCAGAGTCTCTTCTATATCTTCTCTTGATCTTGCTAGGACTTCTGACCCATCCAGCTTTAGTTCTTTTATACAATGTTTAGCTTGATCGTTTTTTATCTTCCAAGCAAGTAGCTTGCCGCACCCTTCACCATAATTAAAATGGGCAAGTCTGCTCACTTGCCATCTCTCCTGCACTCTTCTTTCCAAGACACCAGCTAGCTCCACTTTAAGGGCCTCAATAGCAGCCTCACCAAACTCCTGCGCTATTTCTTTGTCCTGTGTCTTTTGTTCCATCTGCTTAATCTGAGCTTCAATGATAGCAATCTCCCCCTTCCGTAACTTGTATTTGTGAGACTGGATGGACATTACCCTCCCTCTTAAAAAGGCCTTATATGCGTCCCATACCGTACCTAATGAGGCACTATCTAAGTTCTGCTCAAAGAACCTTTGAGAATCCTCCCTAGCTTTTCCATCATCACCTCATCCGCCAATATGGTTCGATCAAAGGTCCATCTCCTTTGGCACAACATATTTGGGGAACCAAACGTATAGTAATGGCCGAATGATCGGACAAATGAGACCCCACATGACTAGCCTCTCTAACCTGGTCTTTTATAACTTGGTCAATCAAAAAATAATCTATTCGAGACTGGTGGCCATATTTTTTATTATTGAACGTAAAGCTTTTAGGGACCCCTGTCTTTCCCGCCAAATGTCACACCAACCTTGATTCTTTATTGAATTTATGATTAGAGAGCGAGATTTATTGTGAGTAGACGCACTACTTTTAGCGGAGCGATCTAACTTTTCATCCAAAACCACATTAAAATCCCCTGCCATTATAATAGGGTCCGGAAAGTCCAGCAGTTCCAAGAGTAAATTACTAAACAGGGTAGTGTTGTCTACATTTGGCCCGTAATAACCCACCAGAGTATAGCTCTGGTTATAGCATCTCATTTTCACTATTACCCATCTTCCTGACTTATCAGATCTACTATCTTCAATAATAATCTGAGGGTTAGATTTTACAAGAATCGCCACACCTCTTATAGTGAGCTGATGATCTGTGCAAATTACTCGCTGCAGCCATCTTCTAGACTTAAACATTTCCATTGTTTCCTTGCAAGTTAAATGAGTCTCTTGGAGGAGTATAATTTGGGCCGGAGCATCCTTTATATATTGCAGGATTTTTTCCCTTCTTTGCCTTACCCTGAGACCATTAACATTCCAAGATAATACCTCCATCTGAGCCTCTCTAATAGTACTCATTTTTATTCCTGGTTTTCACCCCAACCTTGCAACTAGAAATCCTAGACTTTAAAAGAGGACAAATATTTTTTTGTATTTTTTCCCACTGCTCCCCACCCCCAACTGTGCCTTCACACATACCCCCCTCCCTCTCCCTTGGAAAACACTCCTCATAGTCCTTCATAGCCTAAGCCTAGCCTAAGCCTTAAGGAGGCTTCCCGAGGTTAAAGAGCTCTTGCTAAAAGGTATACAAAACACACCCAGTGGTGTTACTGTTGATGGTGGTACTGGTGGTGGTCGTACTGGTGGTACTGGTACTGGTGGTACCAGTGGTACTGGTGGTACTGGTACTGGTGGTGGTGGTACTGGTGGCACTGGTGGTACTGGTGGTGGTTGTACTGGTGGTACTGTTAGTGGTGGTGGTGGTACTGGTGGTGGTACTTGTAGTGGTGGTGGTGGTACAGGGGGTGGTATTACTGGTGGTACCACTGGTGGTGATACTGGGGGTGGTGGTACTAGTGGTAGTGGTGGTACTGATGGTGGTGGTACTGGTGGTGGTGGTGGTGGTACTGGTGGTGGTACTGTTGGTGGTGGTACTGGTGGTGGTACTGGTGGTGGTGGTACTGGTGGTGGTGGTGGTACTGGTGGTAATAGTGTTGGTGCTACTGGTGGTGGTGGTGGTACCAAACAATTTCTTCATGATATGTTTACTGGTGGTGGTGGTACTGGTGGTGGTGGTGGTACTGGTTGTGGTACTGGTGGTGGTGGTGGTGTTACTGGTGGTGGTGGTACTTGTGGTGGTGGTACTGGTGGTGGTACTGGTGGTTGTGGTACTGGTGGTGGTGGTACTGGTGGTGGTGGTAGTGGTGGTGGTAGTGGTGGTGTTGGTGGTGGTACTGGTGGTGGTGGTGTTGGTGGTACTAGTGGTGGTGGTACTGGAGGTGGTGGTACTGGTGGTGGTAGTGGTGGTGGTACACATAAGGTATTTATTCTGCAGGTGAGTGAAGCTTTCTTTGCTGTGCCTATGCTGTGTCTGTTGGATGGAGGTATGATTGCACTACAGATTCCCATTCGGTGTCTCTTGTGCTAGTGAGGGAAGCTTGCACTGCTGGTTTCCATTCTGTACCTTTTCTAAGAAAGATAAAAGCCCAAACTGCTGTTGCCCAAGTGGCCCAGAGAGAGAAGGAAGTGCTCACTGCTAATGTCCATGGTGTACCTGTTTTGGTAATGGAGGAACCTTACATTTCTAATGTCAATGCTGCACCTGTTCTGTGAGGCAATGTCGCTGCCACTCCTGCTGCCATGCTGTTCTTCTCTGAGTAGGAGAAAATGTGCACTTCTGATGTCTATAAGCATCCTGTTCTGTGAGAAAAGGAAGATTGCAATGCAGATGTCCATTCTAGTTCTCTGAGGTAGGGAATCCTACCCTGTTAATGTTTGTGATATACCTTTTGCGTTGGTGTGGGAAGCTTGCACCGTTGGTGTCCATGCATTACCTGTTACGGCAGGGATTAAAGCTTGCACTTCTGATGTCCAAGAAGAACCTGTTCTTTGTGTTAGGGAAGCTTGCATTACTGATGCCCATATTGCATCTGCTCTGTCAGGGGTAAAGCTTGAACCTTTACTCATTTGTTATGCCTGTTCTCTGCGGGAGGACAATTCACACTTTTGAAGATCATGCTATACATAGTCTGTGAGGGAGGGAAGCTTGAACTGGTGATGTTCATGCTGCATATGCTCTATTATCAAAGGAAGCTTGCACTGGTGACACTAATGTCGCACCTGTTCTTTAACAGAGTGAAACACACATTTCTGATGGACCTGCTGGGCCTACACTATCATGAGGTGAACACTGCAATGTTGATGCCCAAGGTGTACTTTTTGTTATAGTGAGGGAGTCTTGCTCAGTTGATGCCCATGAGGTGCTTAGCGTGGGAGGGTGTGAAACATGGTCAGAGAGGGAGGAATGTGTGCACCGCTTATCTCCATGGTGTCCCTGTGGTTGTAGCAAGCAGAGCTTGCACTGCTGACACCTGTGCTCCACCTTTCTGCGAAGGAGGGCAACTTGCTCTCCTGGTGCTAATTCTATGCATATTCTGTGATTGAATGAAGCTTGCATTGGTTATGTCAATGCTGTGCATGTTCCTTCATCAATAGGAAGCTTGAAGGTGCCATGCCCATGCTGTGCTTATTCTTTGAAAGGGAGAAGTTTGCACTGATGATGGCCATGCTGGACTTGCTCCTTGATGCAGTGAGGACTACACTGTAGGTATCCACACTGCGACTTGTATGATAATGAGGAAAGCTTGCTCTGTTGCTTTCCTTGTGTTACCAGTTCTGTCGTCCATAGATGCTTGTCCCACTGATTCATTCTTTGTGTGAGGAAGGCTGGCTCTGTTGATACCCATAATAGGACCTGTTCTGTCATGTTCTATTAGGGAAGGAAGCTTGGTCTGATCCTATTGTGCTGGACTTGTTCTTTGTTTGATGCTTGATGTTGAATTGTGCCTGTTCTGTGGAAGAGGTCAATACACATTATTGATTGCCAAGCTTCATATATTCTGTGAGTGAGAGAAGCTTGCAATGGTTATATCCATGCTGTAAATGGTTATTTCCAAAAGTCACTTGCACTGATGATGCCTATTTCGTACCTGCTCTTTGACTGAGAAAAATGTACATTGCAGTCCCACCACAGGCATTGTGCAACAGAGCATAGAGATACTCAAGTAGTGTGTGTGACTGTCAAGCATTTCTGTGAAAATGTTCAATAGCTTGTTGCCAACTTGTATGCATGGTTCGGAATTTTGGGAATGAGTCAAGCAATTTGCCAGCCTCTACATGGCACAGATACTACATACATTTACAAAAGTACAATGAATTAATTAATCGGGCGCCAAGTATCTCTTGGAAACCCGGCCATCATTTAATTTTCCAGAATGATTGATTTACTCTCCTATCATAAGTAAATAAAGACAGAGAGGCGTCATTATGCTACACTTTGCACCTCTAACTGTTACTGTCTGAATCACATGGTTAAAAAAGAGGTGTGAGAGCAAAGGAACTATCCCCATTGGCCCAGCGTGGCACCCAGATATTTCTCAAAATACAATAATTAATATGATAATACAATTTATAATTTTAAAGGCTGTGACACTATAATATAAATGTAATGTCACCGCTTGTAGAGAGGAAATGTGGTTCTGGGTGTTATGTCCCAATGTTCAGAATGTTCATGAGAAGCCATGGCTTCAAATGTACACAGCGGCCAGGGCTTGGGGCATCGTCTGTGTGATGTCACAACTCAGAACCCTGGCCATAGCAACTACTAACACATCAGAACCTTCAGTGTGCAGAGAGATCCGGACAGGAAAGTCAAAGTACCAGGGCTCTCAGAGGCAGTAAGATGGAGGGTCCCAGTGGCCTAACCCCAGCAGACTTTGCAGATGCACTCGGAACCACCCAGGACCTTCCTGATTACGAGGAAGAAGGTAAGAGTCCGGAATGGGGTCAGAATAAAAGGATGCGGACCTGGGCTGTAAAGAAGGGCTGGTATCTCCCAGGCGCAAAGCACTGCTATGACACAAACTTGGCATAAAAACCTCTGAACTTAAGAAAAGGGGATGATGTATTTGTAGAGGGCGAGTGATGACTAAACGGTTTGTTCGAGTCGAAGTTGGACCCTGAATATTCACTGAGTAATAAACTATGTTTAAATGGACATGAACAGTCGACAAGGAACCTGCCAATGTTAAAACAAAGCCCATGCTTAGGGCTGTCTAGAACTTAACACTCGACCATATAAATACAAAATAAAGGTGTGACAGAGCTACAATACTGAACCTTTTATGACAAATAACATCTGCTCAGGGCTGGCGCTAGGCACGGGCAGCATGGGCGGCACCCAGGGCCCCGCACTCAGTCCACCAATATGGGGCGTCGCGCGGAGTCACAGATATGCTCCATCGCTGCGAGGCCCAGGGGACGGGCACCTGTCTTCAGGCCTCGCAGCAGGGCCGGATTGGCCGTAGCGGGCACCGGGCGTTTCCCCATTGGGCCGGAACGGTGGGGGCCGGTTTTGGACCGGTGTGGTGTTTTTGTTAGTGGGGGCCGGTTTTGCAGCAGTGCTGCAAAATCAGCCCCTTTTAACAATAGGATACAAAAGGGGATGATGGACGGAACGTTTGAGCCAATCAAACACTCACCCCCAGTCAACTGATCTGGGTTTAATCCATCATCATTCTTTAGCTCACTCCACCACCCCAGTTCAGACATGGCCATATGCAAATCAGTCTGACCCTGTGCCTCATGGGAACAGTCCAGCACGAACTGCCAAGCCATGTCTTCCCTGGACCGGAAACAAGCATCCTAGGACCGGTTTCTGGCATTCCAGCCGTCATCAGCCAGGCTTGCTTCAATCCAGTGGCAAAGTGAGCAAGGGACCCACGTCTGGGCATACCCCCGCCAACTTAGGGCGAACAAAGCGATACAAAAGGGGATGATGGACGGAACGTTTGAGCCAATCAAACACTCACCCCCAGTCAACTGATCTGGGTTTAATCCATCATCATTCTTTAGCTCACTCCACCACCCCAGTTCAGACATGGCCATATGCAAATCAGTCTGACCCTGTGCCTCATGGGAACAGTCCAGCACGAACTGCCAAGCCATGTCTTCCCTGGACCGGAAACAAGCATCCTAGGACCGGTTTCTGGCATTCCAGCCGTCATCAGCCAGGCTTGCTTCAATCCAGTGGCAAAGTGAGCAAGGGACCCACGTCTGGGCATACCCCCGCCAACTTAGGGCGAACAAAGCGATACAAAGGGGATGATGGACGGAACGTTTGAGCCAATCAAACACTCACCCCCAGTCAACTGATCTGGGTTTAATCCATCATCATTCTTTAGCTCACTCCACCACCCCAGTTCAGACATGGCCATATGCAAATCAGTCTGACCCTGTGCCTCATGGGAACAGTCCAGCACGAACTGCCAAGCCATGTCTTCCCTGGACCGGAAACAAGCATCCTAGGACCGGTTTCTGGCATTCCAGCCGTCATCAGCCAGGCTTGCTTCAATCCAGTGGCAAAGTGAGCAAGGGACCCACGTCTGGGCATACCCCCGCCAACTTAGGGCGAACAAAGCGATACAAAAGGGGATGATGGACGGAACGTTTGAGCCAATCAAACACTCACCCCCAGTCAACTGATCTGGGTTTAATCCATCATCATTCTTTAGCTCACTCCACCACCCCAGTTCAGACATGGCCATATGCAAATCAGTCTGACCCTGTGCCTCATGGGAACAGTCCAGCACGAACTGCCAAGCCATGTCTTCCCTGGACCGGAAACAAGCATCCTAGGACCGGTTTCTGGCATTCCAGCCGTCATCAGCCAGGCTTGCTTCAATCCAGTGGCAAAGTGAGCAAGGGACCCACGTCTGGGCATACCCCCGCCAACTTAGGGCGAACAAAGCGATACAAAAGGGGATGATGGACGGAACGTTTGAGCCAATCAAACACTCACCCCCAGTCAACTGATCTGGGTTTAATCCATCATCATTCTTTAGCTCACTCCACCACCCCAGTTCAGACATGGCCATATGCAAATCAGTCTGACCCTGTGCCTCATGGGAACAGTCCAGCACGAACTGCCAAGCCATGTCTTCCCTGGACCGGAAACAAGCATCCTAGGACCGGTTTCTGGCATTCCAGCCGTCATCAGCCAGGCTTGCTTCAATCCAGTGGCAAAGTGAGCAAGGGACCCACGTCTGGGCATACCCCCGCCAACTTAGGGCGAACAAAGCGATACAAAAGGGGATGATGGACGGAACGTTTGAGCCAATCAAACACTCACCCCAGTCAACTGATCTGGGTTTAATCCATCATCATTCTTTAGCTCACTCCACCACCCCAGTTCAGACATGGCCATATGCAAATCAGTCTGACCCTGTGCCTCATGGGAACAGTCCAGCACGAACTGCCAAGCCATGTCTTCCCTGGACCAGAAACAAGCATCCTAGGACCGGTTTCTGGCATTCCAGCCGTCATCAGCCAGGCTTGCTTCAATCCAGTGGCAAAGTGAGCAAGGGACCCACGTCTGGGCATACCCCGCCAACTTAGGGCGAACAAAGCGATACAAAGGGGATGATGGACGGAACGTTTGAGCCAATCAAACACTCACCCCCAGTCAACTGATCTGGGTTTAATCCATCATCATTCTTTAGCTCACTCCACCACCCCAGTTCAGACATGGCCATATGCAAATCAGTCTGACCCTGTGCCTCATGGGAACAGTCCAGCACGAACTGCCAAGCCATGTCTTCCCTGGACCGGAAACAAGCATCCTAGGACCGGTTTCTGGCATTCCAGCCGTCATCAGCCAGGCTTGCTTCAATCCAGTGGCAAAGTGAGCAAGGGACCCACGTCTGGGCATACCCCCGCCAACTTAGGGCGAACAAGCGATACAAAAGGGGATGATGGACGGAACGTTTGAGCCAATCAAACACTCACCCCAGTCAACTGATCTGGGTTTAATCCATCATCATTCTTTAGCTCACTCCACCACCCCAGTTCAGACATGGCCATATGCAAATCAGTCTGACCCTGTGCCTCATGGGAACAGTCCAGCCCGAACTGCCAAGCCATGTCTTCCCTGGACCGAAACAAGCATCCTAGGACCGGTTTCTGGCATTCCAGCCGTCATCAGCCAGGCTTGCTTCAATCCAGTGGCAAAGTGAGCAAGGGACCCACGTCTGGGCATACCCCCGCCAACTTAGGGCGAACAAAGCGATACAAAAGGGGATGATGGACGGAACGTTTGAGCCAATCAAACACTCACCCCCAGTCAACTGATCTGGGTTTAATCCATCATCATTCTTTAGCTCACTCCACCACCCCAGTTCAGACATGGCCATATGCAAATCAGTCTGACCCTGTGCCTCATGGAACAGTCCAGCACGAACTGCCAAGCCATGTCTTCCCTGGACCGGAAACAAGCATCCTAGGACCGGTTTCTGGCATTCCAGCCGTCATCAGCCAGGCTTGCTTCAATCCAGTGGCAAAGTGAGCAAGGGACCCACGTCTGGGCATACCCCGCCAACTTAGGGCGAACAAAGCGATACAAAGGGGATGATGGACGGAGCGTTTGAGCCAATCAAACACTCACCCCAGTCAACTGATCTGGGTTTAATCCATCATCATTCTTTAGCTCACTCCACCACCCCAGTTCAGACATGGCCATATGCAAATCAGTCTGACCCTGTGCCTCATGGGAACAGTCCAGCACGAACTGCCAAGCCATGTCTTCCCTGGACCGGAAACAAGCATCCTAGGACCGGTTTCTGGCATTCCAGCCGTCATCAGCCAGGCTTGCTTCAATCCAGTGGCAAAGTGAGCAAGGGACCCACGTCTGGGCATACCCCCGCCAGCTTAGGGCGAACAAGCGATACAAGGGGATGATGGACGGAGCGTTTGAGCCAATCAAACACTCACCCCAGTCAACTGATCTGGGTTTAATCCATCATCATTCTTTAGCTCACTCCACCAGGGAAGACATGGCTTGGCAGTTCGGGCTGGACTGTTCCCATGAGGCACAGGGTCAGACTGATTTGCATATGGCCATGTCTGAACTGGGGTGGTGGAGTGAGCTAAAGAATGATGATGGATTAAACCCAGATCAGTTGACTGGGGGTGAGTGTTTGATTGGCTCAAACGTTCCGTCCATCATCCCCTTTTGTATCAGCTTTGTTCGCCCTAAGTTGGCGAGGTATGCCCAGACGTGAGTCCCTGCTCACTTTGCCACTGGATTCAAGCAAGCCTGGCTGAGGACGGCTGGAATGCCAGAAACCGGTCCTAGGATGCTTGTTTCCGGTCCAGGAAGACATGGCTTAGCAGTTCGGGCTGGACTGTTCCCATGAGGCACAGGGTCAGACTGATTTGCATATGGCCATGTCTGAACTGGGTGGTGGAGTGAGCTAAAGAATGATGATGGATTAAACCCAGATCAGTTGACTGGGGGTGAGTGTTTGATTGGCTCAAACGTTCCGTCCATCATCCCCTTTGTATCGCTTTGTTCGCCCTAAGTTGGCGGGGTATGCCCAGACGTGGGTCCCTGCTCACTTTGCCACTGGATTCAAGCAAGCCTGGCTGAGGATGGCTGGAATGCCAGAAACCAGTCCTAGGATGCTTGTTTCCGGTCCAGAGAAGACATGGCTTGGCAGTTCGGGCTGGACTGTTCCCATGAGGCACAGGGTCAGACTGATTTGCATATGGCCATGTCTGAACTGGGGTGGTGGAGTGAGCTAAAGAATGATGATGGATTAAACCCAGATCAGTTGACTGGGGGTGAGTGTTTGATTGGCTCAAACGTTCCGTCCATCATCCCCTTTGTATCGCTTTGTTCGCCCTAAGTTGGCGGGCATGCCCAGACGTGGGTCCCTGCTCACTTTGCCACTGGATTCAAGCAAGCCTGGCTGAGGACGGCTGGAATGCCAGAAACCGGTCCTAGGATGCTTGTTTCGGTCCAGGAAGACATGGCTTGGCAGTTCGGGCTGGACTGTTCCCATGAGGCACAGGGTCAGACTGATTTGCATATGGCCATGTCTGAACTGGGGTGGTGGAGTGAGCTAAAGAATGATGATGGATTAAACCCAGATCAGTTGACTGGGGTGAGTGTTTGATTGGCTCAAACGTTCCGTCCATCATCCCCTTTGTATCCCTTTTAACAATAGAGCACGCAGCAGCGGTGTTCCTGCCAGCACCCTCCCCCCAGACGCCAGTTGAACTTAATTGCCAGGGCTGATTTGCGATCCCAGTCCAGCCCTGCCTCGCAGGCATGTGGTGCGCTGCCAGAAACAGGGGAAGGCCCTTCGGAAAGACAAGCAACTCTCACTATTTTAGCCCTTGATGAGCTGTGAAAGAGATGCATGTCAGTGTCTGAGAGGGGGCGTTGCTGCACAGGAGGGGCCCTGCACCATGCAGGTTCAGGATCACCTTCAAATATTGGGATGCAAATAGTGTTTTCACCTTTCCAGGAGAAAAATTCAGGCCATTCGTTGCTGTTTTAGGAGTCTGCAAAGCCTGGGACACAATACTAACTACCACTTTAAACAAAAGCATATGTATTATTTGTAATAAGTCGTTTCTCTCTTTGTTTACCTGAATTATTACTCACAGATGGGTGCAGCTCTAGAACACGTTTAAATGTGTTTTCTGTTTATATTCGAAGTTTTGATCATGTACAGAGAAGGCCTAAAAATAACAGCTTTAGGTGATTTTGTACCAGCCGGGACATGAAACAGAACAGAACAGGACAGAAAACCAGCCAGGTGGCAACCCTAGATGCAAACAGCCTTGAATGAGAGATGAAAACCATTTTTTGCAATTTTGTATAGCACAAACTCAACCCGAAAGTATTGCAGTGCTTAACATGAGAACCAGTTACATTATACAAGGACACCTTCTTTTCTTTTTTTAGGCACAGGGAGATTACGTGATTTGCCCAGAATCACAGGATCTTGAGCTGATGCCAAGACTGGAAGCTGGTTGCCCAGGTATAAAGTCGGCACCTCTAGCTGTAATGCCACATCCTGGTTAGACGGTGCGTGGCAGGCAGATGCTACATGAAAGCTCGGCTCTTTATGGACTTGTGGTACTAACTGGACCTCAAGCTGAGCCAGAGCCAGGGAGTACGCCTTTGGGAGCTATTTCTCACATTAAGCCTGTTTCAAAGTGCTGCCGTATTGTCAGATCAGTGGATGAGGCACACAGAGAGTGTTATTTGGCCAGTATCAAACAGTTTGTTAAATTAGTAGACGCAGTACACTGCTACTTGTTGCAAAGACTATATATTTACCACTGTACTGCATTTAGATGACTAGTACATATGACTGGGCACCTCCCTTCTCTCAGGAACTATTCAGTACATTTTTAGAAATCTAGGTGACTATCAGTTTTCACATTGAATCAAAGTACTCCCAATCTTGCCAAAAGGGAGAAGCAGAGTTATAAGCAGGGCCACTGGAATTATATGGTAGAGTAGGGTCAAGTTATGCGACAGGGATGAGTAAATTATGCACCAAAAAAGGCATATTATGCAGAGTAATTCAGCACATTTTATGATATTATTAATTCAATAATTGGTCATTTTTGCACTGAACACTGCCTGGGCATAGGTTGCACTTAATTAGTACCAGTTTAACATTCAATTGTAGCAATAAGCAACAGAAAGGGTAACCAGTCCAGCTTTTCAAAGGATCTTCTGCTGCAAGGCAACACGTGTTGTGTTAATAGGAACTTTTGAACCATTTAAACTAGAAACAACATTTTTTTGTTAAAACCTGCAGATTATGCAGCAGATGATGGATTAGGTGATAAATCTATAATTATGATAAAAATGCAGCAGCCACTCAATCGCATAATCCCAGTGGCCCTGGCAATAAATTCAGAAAAGTTATCGCCCAAGAGCACACAATTTGGCCAAATGGAAGGCAAGGATTGAAAAACGCATCTCTTGGCTCCATTTCTCCAACTAGTCCACTAGACTACAACTGGGATGTCAGTGAGTCTGATGGAAAGGCTAAGGGGATGTCTCTCCAAGGGAATTGCCACTCTGTTTCCGGCCATGCTCAGCTTGAGTTGAGAACATGGTGATTAGATGCCAAATATCCTAGTTCCATGGTTAAAACGTTTTGGTTAGACTAGGTCCTGTGGCAGTGGGTACTTACTGGACAGTATGCGTGGTAGATACTGATTTACTACTGTTACTTTTCTAAATTTGTCGCTCAAAATTTGCGATTGTGAGCAGTCAAGGCTTACTCCAATAGGTGGTAAAGGGATTAGAACTCAAACAGAGCATGAAGAGTAATCACACTCTAGAATCTCAGGGGAAAATGTACAAGCCCCTATCGTCACCACAACGTCACCGATATTGACTTTGTGGTAGCGATAGGGGCTGTGCCTTTTTAACAAACCAGCATTAAGCCACCTAACATGGCTTAACGCTGACTTGTACGTAAGGCCCCCTTTCACGCTATGGTTAGCATGAAAGGGGTGGGCAGTGGGTGTTGCGGTGGGCATTCCACTGCAACTCCCATTCATTTTGACGCTGCTCCCTATGTACAAGGGTGGCGTACATAGAAGGCAGCGCCAATATTAAGATCAGGTAAAAACTGGTCCTAAGTTGGCGAAACAATGAGAAATACATTATTTCTCCTCGTTTTTGCTTTTTCCATGTGGGCTGCCGTGTGCAGCACACATAGAAAAAGCAAAATGCCATGGTTTGTTTATGTACAGTAAGGTGTCTCTTCCTGTACATAAACAAACTTTAAAAAAACAATGCCATTTTGTCACTTTCATGTGTGCTGCATGAAGCAGCACACATGAAAGTGACAGAATGGCATTTGAGGATTGTTTGTTTATGTGTAGGAAGGTGTCCCTTCCTGCACATAAACAATCCTCCCCTGCACGCAGACACCCTTGCACTATGGTGCAAGGGTGCAGAAATTCACTTTCTGCCCTGGTATAGCCATCGGCCAGTGGCATCACCATCAGTAGTGTAGAGTGTGCAGTGGGCACTGGGCCCAGCGGTATTTAGTGCCCAATGTTCCCTAATTATGGGTTTATTTTACTCTGCAGCCAGTGAGCAAGAGTGAGGGGGTGCTTTTACTTTGCACCAGCATCCATAGCACCATTGCTGTGCTGCTTGTCTCTCTTATATGGGAATTGCAGCCATGTTCCAGATTTGTGAGGCATGGGAGAGGTCCTCCCTCTAATGGGCATTAGAGTCAGCTTTGGTAGGACACTCAGGGGAGGAGGCACCAGTCCATATGCTTAGCAGAGCAGGACTATGGCTGTGAGGCTCATTGGGGGCCTCTCTCAGGGGGTAGCTGTCAGTGGTGCAGCAGGTGCAGTGGCACCAGGAATCATAGATGTTCTGAAACCAATGCACCCAGATTATGGCTGCACTTTACTGACCAGCATCCTTTTCTTGCATTAGGGCCCATGGCTACATTACTATGCCACTAGTCCCTTCTCTCAAGCACCGCACAGCAATGATCCAGAGCTGCGAAGGTCAGGATAGGTCCATCCTTCCCAAGGCCTACCAGCCATGGTCCAGTGCTGAGAGGCATAAGGGAGGAAGCCTGCAGCTTTGGGGCTTTCAGCACTGGTCCATGGCTGCAAAGCCCAGAGCAAGAGGCCCCTCTGAAGGGCATAGATATCAATAGTGCAGCAAGCGCAGAGGGAGTGTGGCCTCGTAGGTTTATGGGTCTAATGCGCCCAAATTTTGGCTGTATTTTACTCTCCACAAAAAAGTCTACAAAAGTGATGGATGGAATGCCTGAATTAATCAAATCAACTGGTAATTCCGCAGCCTGCATCCCACTCCATTATTTTGCACACCCTGCTACCTCAGTTTGGACCCAGCCATATGCAAATCAGTCTTGTCTCTGATCCAATGGGAACAGACCAGGCCAAACTACCAGGCCAGGTCCTCAATGAATGAACCGGAACACAAGCAACCCAGGACAGGTGCCGCCCTAGTTAGGGATCATCGGCCAGGTTTAGATTGGTTCCAGTAACATAGTGAACACAGTACCCACGTCTGGGGATACCCGTCCCTCTTAGGGCAACTCACTAAAGTATCCAAAAAAAGGGAAGGATAGAATGCTTGAATTAATCCCAGCCATTGCTGAGACTGATGCCACTTATGATGAACTGAGGTCCCCCAGGGGAGCCTCGTCTCAATTTGAAGACCTCTGCTTCCACCATTTGTTTTTATATTTTGTGCACTTCCAAACTGAGATATTTTACTTAGGTGATGAGGCACGGATATTTTGGTCTATATTGTTATAGCCCTAGAAGTTGTTTAGAGATTTTATGCTTTTTTGCTCTGTTTTAGACATGAAATACCATCCATGATGGTCATATACTGACCGGACACAACCCTAGAGGCCTGGCCTCTCTCCCATGGGGCTTGCAGCCATAGTCCAGCACTGTGAGACCCAAGGAAATGACCAGTTTGTGGGCTTGGCTCGCAGCATTGTTTAACTGTTTAAAATGAGGAGAAATTAAATGAGAAGAGATACATCTCAAATCTGTTAACTGAATCTGCATTTTGCTAACGTACAAAATGAAATGCACTCTGGAACCATGTACTTGTCTACTAATTATTAGTGTCAGAACTTTTAAAGGCTTCAGGGAACGTTGATAGGGGTGTTGTAGCCATTGCTCATTGCACATGACATTAAACCCTTTTAGCCTACATATGATTGTATTCTGGTCATTCTGTTGTTTCTCAGTGACTAGGGTAATGCTTTTATGAGAAGACAAACTATTTTCAACTGTTTTATTTGCTTTCGTATCTTTTTTGCACACACCCGATCTTGCAATGGGTATCTGGGAAACCATCTTGGAGGTTTTATCCACACTGGCTCCCTTAAGGGCATTCTACTTGCTGCAGCACACCTCACTAGGGCATGAAGAAATATAACCACATCATAACACTGTGATGGAACTCTGTAGGTCCTCCAGGCTGTCCTGCGCCATCTTCAAGCTCAGCTGTATTATCTGCAAAGCTATCACAATGCGTTAACAGTCTACAAACCAGCTACCTTTCCCATCACTCCTTGACCTGATGCTTGTCGTTGAACCTGTACAGTGCTTCGCTGCTTTTGGCTAGGTTTGCACTATATGACTGACAGCCCTGCCTTCTTGGAAGACAAGCTTGCCATCTTCAGTGGCTCGCCACACACCAGCAGCAAGGACAACTTCAGATGGAAGAAGAAGACGTGCTAAAAAGAGACAAAAACAGAAAAAGGCCTTTCCCATCCATGCCCCAAGGATCTGGAATGGTATTCTCACGTCTATCTGGACTGTCCAAAGCCAGCTCCTATTAAGAAAACAGCGAATACTCAACTTTAAAAAAAACTAAATCATGATGCAGTCACGATCCACAACTCCTCTCACATGTTGACTGGGTCTTTGACCCTGTACAGTGCTTAGCAGCCTTTCAGCTTGGTTTGTGCCATATAAATACCACATACACATATACGTATCTAATGCACTAATCTGGAAACAAATTGCTAACATTTGATTGAAGTTAAGAGATTTGAAGAGACCTAAGCCAAACCTTTCCATCCAGTGTGACTATTATAATGTATTTCCATTTAATTAAAATTTAAAATATGTTCTTATTTTCTTAGTGTTAAGACATATGTTTTTGTTTTACTGATATCCACGCCAATAAAGTTGGTTCTTGCAAAGTCGCTCAACAATAGACAATTGATGGCACTTCCTATGATGTCTTTTTCTGTAATTTCACGTTGTATGCAAATTGAGAGGGGCTCATACATTCCGTTTCTACCCGGGCCCCAGAAGTCTAAGGACCGGCCCTGCTCCTGTCTTGCAGAAGTCGAGGGTGTCAAGAGGGGTGCACATCCAGCACAGGTATTAAAGTTGGCATGAAGCATTTGCACCTACATATCTAAGGATGCACAAACAGCATTTCCATTTTTTTCGTAATATATATATATATAGATATATTATCTACAGGCGGTCGCCAGTAGATAGTTATAGTTAGGACTAAGCCTGGGCGTAGTTCGCGAAGTAGCGCTACGCGAAGCTACGCAAAGTGCAGTTCGCACTACGCAAGCTACGCGTAGCACTACGCGAACTGCGTAGTGCACTGTTCGCAATGATTGCACAGTGCCGGATGCTTGTCCGCACTGTGCAATCATTGAAAACGGCATCTTGCACAGTGCGAGCTGTCTTTTACTGCCGCTCGAGTAGATTTTTACTCGAGCGGCAGCTTCTCAACGCGGACTGGTAGTTTCTCATCGCGAGCGGTCGCGAGCATACGCGACCACTCGCAATGAGAAACCTGACCTCCCCGCGTTGAAAATCTCGCCGGGAGGTTTATTTCCCACGCTCGCGATCGGCAACTTGATGTTGCTGATCGCGAACGAGGAAAAAGTCTCGCCGGGATGTCATTTTGCTTGCTCGCGGTCGCCAACTTGACGTTGAGGACCGCGAGCAAGCAAAAAATGACCGCTGCACTATGCTACGCTACGCTACGCTACGCTACGCGTGTTTGCACTGTGCTACGTGCAATTCGCATTGTGCGAAGTAGCGCAAACTTCGCAAACTACGCGAGCGTAGCGTAGTGCTTTGCCCAGGGTTAGTTAGGACCTAGTTTCCATAGGAAAAGCATTTATTGATGTGCTTATAACTTTGGCGTCGTTTGACGAATCTTTACAAAAGTTTCCAAAAAGTTCCTCTTTTCAGATCAGCTCCTATCTTGAAAGTTTGGGGGTGATTCGTCAAGGGGGGGGCCGAGAAAAAAGGGGGGTCCCAAAACGTGTTTTCTCCATGCAATTTCCATAGGAAACTTTAGACAAGGCTACAGGTCGAACTGCTGAACGGAATTACGCCAAATTTGGCAGGGAGAAAGGTCTTGGTCTAGAAAGCACGCTTTTTTTTAAATGGTGTAAATCCGTTCAGTAGTTTTTAAGATATTTAAAGATTTACAGATATCGATATTTCAAAATTAAGCGATCTGATTGGCTGAGCCCTCCCCGAGCACAAGCTTGCCTCCGATTGGCTGCTAACACTTCAAACCAGGAAGTGTTAGCAGCCATCTTGTGCCTCGCATCGACTTAAAATAAAAGAGAGGTCCCAGGGCCAATTCAATTTAATATATATATATATGGAGATGAAAGTGTTTGTTCACACATTTCAGCTAACAAAGTAGAATAAAAAGCCCCCAAAAAAATAAGAAGTAATAGGCAGTCTCACACTTGCACCGCGTACACTTCCGCTCCTAATCGCCATGGGTACGCGTCTTCCAGTCTTTCCTCCCGGACTGCTACTTCTGCCGAGGTCACAAGCACCGCGAAAGCGGCTGTGATTTCAGGGCTCAAACAGGGTTCGAGAGGAGGTGAAACACTTCTGCCGAGCTCACAAGCAGTGGGAGAGCGGCTGTGTTTTCAGGGCTCAAACAGGGTCCAAGAGAAGGTGAAACTCGAGCTGCTCGCAAACCATCCTCCAAACTGAAGTGGCGACGCCAACAAAAGCAAACTAAAAAACATACCCATCTGCCACTATTCCTCCGGCAGGACCCAACACCAAACAGGACCGGGCGAGTTAGCCCACCGCTCCCTTCCCAGCTCCAAAAATCAGCCTCGGCACCACAGCCGCCAGCCCGCAGCCGCCATTAATAATAGACCCAGTATAACAGCAGTCAGTGCTGGCCTCCGTCCGAGGATTAGGGCAGCCTATTCCGCTTCAGTGTTTGTTGGCTGCCCACAGCAGTTCTGGTTGCTCAATGCAGTCGCGAGCCTGTTGTAGTTGCTCAATGCAGTCGCAAGCCCGCATAAAAGCACAAGATCTCTTTTTCTTATCACTGCAGGCTAGGTTCAGGGTCAGGTTGGGGGAGTGACTAACTCATTCACCCTTTACCTTAGCTGTGGGTGACCGGGTCAAACGAGCTAAAATACAGTGTGCCCAATAATGCATATATCACACCACCTCTTACTCATCCCAAGACTCCTCCTACTGCTATAAGCCCCAAAAGATCCCTCCACTATCCTTTTCAATCCAAATACCAGACTAACATGTCCACCTCTCAAATTAATTTCATATTTCACTATACTAATTCACCACTAATCCTTTCTGGGTTCCGGAGTAGTATGCTACTCAACGAAAAGCGCTTCAACACCTCATCAGAGTAGCAAGCGCTATATAAATGCAAACCTTTTTCCCTCTTCCATCCCTCCACTACCCTTCTCAATCCTTCTCAGTATTACGATCCCAGCATAATGATATAATTTAGAACAAAGGCCCTGTCATCCTCCAAAGCACAATTAAAAGGTATGCTCTCCTTTCACAGGTGCATCCTAAGTCTGAAACAATTTAAGTCATTTATTTGTTTCTGATCGGCAGCACAGAAGCAGGTCCCCTGACCACTCCCAGCAGAAAGAGAGAGTGGGAAAGAGGGCGGTGGGGTGCAAGGTGGAGGAACTGCCATAGCTTGTAATAGCATGTAAACGTAGTTTTTATAAATATGCCTATATATATATATATATATTTTTTTTTTCACTGAAAAAACTATAGGTTTTACAAACGTTATAGTTAGAAATTAGCATTTAAAAAACCTTTGAAATTCACTGAAAAAACCATAGGTTTCAGGGACGTTATAGTTAGAAATTAGCATTTAAAAAACCTTTGAAATTCACTCAAAAAACCATAGGTTTCAGGCACGTTATAGTTAGAAATTAGCATTTACAAAACCATAGAAATTCACTGAAAAAACCATAGGTTTCAGGAACGTTATAGTTAGTTGGACATTTCACTCATACAAAACAATTGAAATTCCTGCGTTATAGTTAGTTCAGCTAACTATAACTCGCGCCCCACAATGCAATGCTGATGACGTCACATATTACATCATTCATGACATGGTCAGTGACATCACTGATGACATCATCCAGTGACTGTGTGTTTCTATAAAGTTTAAATATGTTTTATATATATGCCAAGGTGTATTGAAGAATGAGTGGGTGTATAAGTGTCTGGATGGATGATTTAGTAGGTGCGTGACTGACTGTATAAGTGAGTGATTAAATGTGTCTTACTGAATGCATGTGTTAGTGACTGATACAGACATTCACACAGTTTGTTTGTCAGTTGGTGTGTAAGCGGTTGCATGGGTTGGTGAGTAGCTAAATGTGGATCTATATGGGTTATTGATTGGTTGTTTGAGTATCTGTATGGGTGCCTGAGTGTGTGTGTGGGTGGGTGGGGGGGTGTAACTCTGTGCATAGATGTGTGAGTGGATGATTCACTGGGTGAATGGGTTCAAGAGTGCATCTGTGAAGGGCTGTATGGGTGGGTGAGTGTGTGAATGGGTGTGTTGGTGAGTGAATGGATGCCTCAGTGGTACATGTGTGAGTAACTGCATATGTGAAAGGCAGTATATGTGAATGTTGGAGTGTATA
Organism: Calotriton arnoldi; assembly: GCA_963921515.1. NCBI lineage: Eukaryota > Metazoa > Chordata > Amphibia > Caudata > Salamandridae > Calotriton > Calotriton arnoldi. Next base: position 150,048 of record CAWUFW010017327.1, on the reverse strand, counting down.
AATGACTATTTGTGAGAGTGAGTGATTGTGAGAGTGGCTGTATGGATCAGTGTGTGCTTGTATTAGTTATTGTATAAGAGTGTAACTATGTGTTAGTATATGTTTGAATAAGTGAGGTGGTGTGTGTATAACTGTACAGGTGAGTAAATGGGAGTGTGATTGATTCTTTGCATGACTGACTAGGTGTGTGAGTAACTCTATGGATGAGTGGCCGTGTGTGAGTGTCTGTATAGATATGTGAGTGCATATGATAATGCCGTATTGATGGCTGACTGCATGTATAAGTGACTGTATGGGTGAATGAGTGGATGTGTGTGTAGACCTAGGAATTAGTGAGTGGGTATGTACTAACTAGTATTGGAGTGTCTATGGTTTAGAAAATGATAGTCTGTATTTTAGAGTGGGTGTATCAAGGGTTATATTAGGGTGTGAGGAGGTGCATCAGATTTTCACATGGATGATGTCATCAGTGATGTCATCAGTGATGTTATTTGAGATGTCATCAGTGATGTCATCAGTGATGTCACTGACCATGTCATCAATGATGTAATATGTGACGTCATCAGCAGTGCATTGCGGGGGCGTGAGTTATAGTTAGCGGATCTAACTATAACGCCGGAATTTCTATGGTTTTGTACGAGTGAAATGTCCAACTAACTATAACGTTCCTGAAACCTATGGTTTTTTCAGTGAATATAGATATATATAGATATATATAGATATATATTATATTTTATAACTTACTTGCAGTATACAAACTGCAGGGTTACATCCAGAATGAGGAGCAACCTGCATTAAGCCATGCCAAACGTGTGCTTTACAACAGCAAGATCTGCTCTTATGGGGGCTTTAGCTCACATTCTTTATGTTTAAATGTCCTACCACTCTTCACACCTAATTCTACTAGCTAGGTTAGAGACAGGAACAGCAATCTCTATAAATAAAACACATGATATTGGAAAGAAGAGATTAAAATAAATGCTTAAATCCACTGTGCAAAATATTTTGATGATGTTCTAAAAACAACATGATGGATTGGCAGCAAACGTATTTAGGTTTCAGCACAGTGGTGCTAGACGGAATCTATTGGAACATATTTGTTGAGAAATGGTGGAAATTAGACTGTGGATTCTTTACAAATTCATAACAGTCCGGCGCATATTAGTACACTGCAAAAGATTGCTTTCATTTCATTGCCTGGATGGTAAATCTTCCATTATTTGTAGTACCTCGTTATGCAAACTGCTGATTTAACCTTCTTGCAATGGTAGTTGAACCATCAGAATGCCATAAAAACATGGTTGGTTTGACCGGAAGTAATACTGTTATCTGCCCTGGCATCACACATGGACGCTGGAACAGTGCAGATACTGTCCCTCTTCAGAGAGTGAGGGAAGCTTGCATTGCTGAAGTTCATGCTGTAAATGTTTTCTTAACCAAGAAAGTGTCTACTGCTGATCCACGAGGTATCAGTTTTGCAGGTGAGTGAAGTTTTCTTTGCTGGTGCCCCTGGCATCACACATTGACCCTGGAACAGTGCAGATACTGTGCATGGTCAGAGAGTGGGGAAGCTTGCACTGCTGACGTTCATTCTGTGACCTTTTTGTTAACCAAAAAAGCTTCTACTGCTGATAAACATGAGGTATCAGTTCTGGGTGTGAGTGAAGCTTTCTTTGCTGGTGCCCTGGCATCACACATGGACCCTCAACCAGTGCAGATACTGTGCATGTTCAGAGAGTGAGGGAAGCTTGCATTGCTGATGTACATGCTGTACATGATTGTTAACCAAGAGAGCTTCTACTGATATACACATGAGGTGTGAGTTCTGTGGGTGAGTGAAGCTTTCTTTGCTGTGCCCATGCTGTGTCTGTAGTGTAATCATCCCTCCATCCAACAGACACAGCATAGGCACAGCAAACAAAGCTTCACTCACCCGCAGAACTCATACCTCATGTGTATAGCAGTAGAAGACATGTTCTTTGTTTGATGCTTGAATTGTGCCTGTTCTGTGGAAGAGGTTAATACACATTACTGATGCTCAAGCTACATATTTTGTGAAGGACAGAAGCTTGCAATGGTTATATCCATGCTGTAAATGGTTATTTCCAAAGGGCACTTGCACTGATTATGTCTATTTCGTACTTGCTCTATGACTAAGAAAAATTTACATTGCAGTCCCACCACAGGCATTGTGCAACCGAGCATAGAGATACTCAAGTAGTGTGTGTGACTGTCAAGCATTTCTGTGAAAATGTTCAATAGCTTGTTGCCAACTTGTATGCATGGTTCGGAATTTTGGGAACGAGTCAAGCAATTTGCCAGCCTCTACATGCCACATAAATACTACATACATTTACAAAAGTACAATGAATTAGTTAATCGGGCGCCAAGTGACTCTTGGAAGACACGTTGGTTTGCTGTCCCCTGCAGGCCACCATCTCTGTGTTTTTAGCGATTCGCAATGGGTCGCAAATTGTGACCTGCCTCATGAATATTGATGAGGCAGGTCCATTTCCGACCCACTCGGAACCGCAAACGTTGTCAAACACTGTTGTACATCGCATTTTGTGACTTCCTAATTGTGAGTGGCAAAAAGTCACAATTAGGAACTCGCAAAATGTAGCGGTCGTACCTGTGGCCCAAAATCATAAAAACATAGCAAGGGCTGCTTGATGAGGCTGGATCTCCATAAATATCCAGTTCTTCCTTTTTTGAGTCTAGTACATTTTTCAAAAACAATAGGCTTAATAATTGTTTCACTTATGCAAACAGTTGACACAAAAAGAAATATAAAAGATTTAATGTCCTAAAACTCTTCCCCGCCTTGTTAAGCTCCATAGATGGTCTCCTGTATTTGCTAGTCATCGAGAAGTGCTTGAATGTTTGCCCATCTCTGTGTAGGAAGTTTGAGCATAAGTGGGAGTGATCCCTCTGTATGATTGTAGCATGCTGAAAACCTCACATTTTTCTCAATATTTTATCATTTTCTGATAATATTTCCCTTACAGACGTTTGGGTATGTGTTGGCTTCTGTGAACATGAGAAGATCTACTGCAGTGAGTATGCAGAGGATCATGAAAAAGGTAAGACTGAAGCATATGCGTATGTGTTGTGGGTGGTAAAAAGGCAAACAAAAATCTTTTCTTTCTCCTTGCTCAAAATGAGTTACCCATTGCTACTGTAATCCAGTGGTGTAGCTAGGCCTTAGGCCGCCCATGGCTGCCCCTGCGTTTGCCACCCATCGACGCCGAAGGTAAGAGCGGGGTGGGCCGCCGCCGCCCCCAAGACTCGTTCCGCCTGGGGCAGAATCCTCCCGCCTTACTATGCCACTGCTGTAAACTCCGTGGATGGCCAAGATCTGACATAAAATTGGTGTAATTCCTCATGTCATCGCTTTGGTGTGGCAGACTATATTTAACATACTCAGCATCCGACATTTTCAAAGTAGCTACCTCAAAACATAACAGAAATGAGGATATGAGTAGTTTTTAAATCTTTACTGCCTTCCTGGCTGATCATAATCATGAATTTTTTTTTCAATATTTAATGAAGAATTAGTCAACCACAATACAAGTGATTATTTTTTGTCTAGTGAGCCTGCCTTGGTAGTAGGGATATTTCTGTAATTGTTTTGGAACAACCTATCTCCAGCGCTTTAACACATTTTCTATTACGGACCTTTCCACAAGGCCCTGAAATACCATCTATTTTGTTAAATAAGGCCTGTTAGTCTTAGATTTAGTTTAGTCCCCTTTGACCACCAGTTTTATCTCCAAAATGCCTTTTGGAGAATATTACGCTATGCAGATACCCTCACTCACTGATCCAGTACTGATGGATATAATTAAGTGATGAGGCAGTGCTCTAGGTAATTAACTTTCGAGAGGGCGTTTGGCTTCTTTGCTTGCTTAAGTGCACGAAGAAGCATAACAATTGAAAAATGGGGCACTGTTTATGTATCCTCAAGACTAAGGATTATCTTTTCATTTTCAATCAGATGGATATAAATGCATTTTTTTACACCAAAAGTACATTTCGGAAGTTGGCTTAAAAAATGGAAGACTACCTTTTAAAATGCCAATGGATATGGTTGATATCCGCTTCTGTTATTTCTGTGGTGCAGTCATTTAGTTTTGTTGTAAACAACTGATTGTAACTATTTAAAAATGCCAACAATAGCGGGTTCAAAAACAGGAGGGGTGAAGGCAAAAGGTTTGAGGGATGACCGTGCGGAGAGAGCCAAATCCAATAGGAATTTGTGATGTGGATTCTATTTTAGGAGGACGCACACCCAGCCGCGTTATTTATTTAATTTTACCTCGTGGTCATCTCTCAAAATCCCCCCTCACCTGGCCCCACCGCTCTTACTGCAGCGGCCGCAGCTGAGCACACGTAGACAGCCCAGACATCTCTCTTGTTCCTTCAATCTCCTGGTAGATGGGATTTGTAGGTTGTGATCATTATAAATCCACCAGATCAGTGTAGACAAAAAGAAACAGAAGAAAAGCTATTTACTAACCAAACATTCCTGTCCTACCTCCTCTCAACAACTCTGAAGCAACGGAGATGAGTCTCTCAATCGTTTCCCTTTCAAGACCTCTCTCATAAAGTGTGTCATATTGCACTCCTCTGAGAGATAGGACTTCTCTGGGTGCTTCAGCCTATGACTATGGAGTTGTTTGATGATCAATGCAGTCTGAGTCTCCACACCTTGCCTTTCAAATGACCTTCTGCTGATACAATTTGTTTTACAGAATGGCCTACATCTCCTGATGTTTCTGAATGCCAGGCTTTCTCCCCAGAGAATGTGACTGATGCTGAAGAAGGTGAGAGAGCTTCTTTTCAATTTGCCGAGCAAATATTAAATGTTCTACATCACTGTATGCTCTCCCAGCTTCCGAGATGGTTGGCAACCCATGCATCGGCAGCCTCCTGTGAATACACTCTTAACATAAGATAGACTCTTGTGAACCTCATGGTTTGTGACCCTGCTCAAGAAGCAGTGTCCCTGACTAAGAGGGTCACAGGATCACCAAGGAATGAGTGAACCTGAATCACCACAGAAGGTTTTGTTATAATGTATCCGGTATCTGCACAGATTTTGTTTTATTCTTGATTATTTTTAAGTCCTAGAGTCAGCAAAGGGTACCTGCTTTCCATGACTCCATGGTGGGGCGTCTGTGCCACTGCTCGTTCCAGATGTGATGCGCATTTTATGCATTAACTTCAGAGTGGAGCAAGAAAAAAAGCATTTTATTTTTTATTTTTCATCGTTGACCCTAGTCTTTTTCCACTGACAGGGCCCTATTGTCCCACTAGCTCACACTGGATGTGTTCTTCAGTATCCAGAAGACTAAAAATGAATGAAGATTCCAAAACAAAAGTTAATGGTTAGAGTGCCCTCCCTGAGCCCTTCTTCACTTCCTGTGATTTGAAGATGAGCTAATCAATATGCCATGCTCATGCTTTCCTCTTTATCTTTATTTGTATTAGAATACAGCTACATAAAGGAGATGATATGGAACATGCCACACCCCACAGCATCATGTGCTTTTACAAAGCAGTGGCTGTCAGACGTGTTTCCCATATACTGTCTTTAATGCATTTGAAACCAGTAATAATATTGTCATAACATTCTGAGCCACCTTGGGGGTCGGCAGGCTATGTGTCTTTTCAATTCAAACAATAATAGCATATTTCTTGAAAGCACTTAATGACAAAATTCTTGCTATTTCTAAGCACTATAAATACAGGTGTTACTACTGATCAAGTTAAAGGTACTGAGGGGCATATTTACAAACCCCTATCGCCACCACAATGTCACTTTTCAAGACTTGTGGTGCAGATAGGGGCTTCGCCTTATTTACAAGGCAGCGTTAAGTCCACCTTTCATGCTACACTTTGCGTGAAAGGGGTGGGCAATGGGTGTTGTGGTGGTGTTTCACCGCAACACCCATTGACTTTGACACTGCCCCATATTTACAAGGGTAGCGTAAATATGGGGCAGCACCAAAATTAAGACTAGGGAAAACCTGGTCTTACCCTGGCGAAACGAGGAGAATTTTTAATTTCTCCTCGTTTTTGCTGTTTCCATGCGTGCTGCGTTGGGCAGCACACATGGAAACAGCAAAACACCAATGATTGTATATGTGCAGGAAGGTGTCCCTTCCTGCACATAAACAATCATTTTTAAAGAATGAAGTTTTGCAACTTCTGTGTGTGCTGCATTAAGAAGCACACATAGAAGTTACAAAACCCCATTTAAAGATTGTTCATGTGCAGGAAGGGATACCTTACTGCACATAAACAATCTCCCCCTGCAACGCAGACACCCTTGCAATATGGTGAAATGGTGCCCGCTTTGGCGCTATGCAGCTAAATATAGTGCCAGTGCAGGGGGAAACGCTGGGCTGCACCATATTGTTGTAAATATGGTGCAGCCCTGGGTTTCCAAAGTGACGGAGTGTGTCGTTCGCTTTCTTGGCCTAACGACACGCTTCACCACTATACTAGTAAATATGCCTTTGAGTTTCTCAAGCATTGGATCTTCCATAGATTCACGTGCTTGAGTCATTTGCTGTTGCCATGGGGAATGATTCAAGAATATCATTCTCTGTGGCGACGGGGAATGATTCAAGCGTGTGAATCTATGAAAGGTAGCAATGCTGGAGAACCGGAGTTACAGGTAAGTAACTTATCAACTGTGAAAGAAAAAGGCTGATCTCGGACTTACTGAGTTTCAATATTGAGACCTGTTAGTCACACACAGACACCAGCAGTCACAGCTGAACTTCCTGAGCTACCTTCCCATGACATAATACTACATTACAAAGGACAGCAAAACATTACAGGTGATAACATATGATAGCATTGCATACGTCAACATGACACATCTGCTGAGCTGCTAAGGTATATGCTACCTTCAAAATCCAATTACAGCTTAAAAGCAAATGCTGGTCTTTGATTATGGTAGCCTTTCATTTGAGACCAAGTATTATATAATTTCACTAGTACAAATGTATGGGTCTGTTGGGTTGGGTTTGTAGTCTCAAGACATTAGAGTAGTTTGAATCTAAAAGTGCAAAAGTGACACTTCTGGAGGCAGAACAGAAAGGCAGTGGGCACTACATACATGCAGTGGTGCCATCTTATATTTAAGTTCTGCTCAGCACTCATTATCTCATTCAGGTACTGAGCTGAGGGAATCAGACGGCAGAGCTTTGCATTTTCTAGATAATTATTGAAGGGGCTGAAAGAAGTGCCTCTCCCCAATAATAATGTATATTTCACTTGCTTTCTATTTAGCGAGCCTTCGTGTTGTTTTTACCTGTCATTTTTGGCTTCATTCACTCTTTATTTGCTGGGTCTGGTGCTTAGTGGACTAATGCGTCCACAGTAGGCTCTGTGTTTGACCTTATGGTAACAGGTTCCAATCCAGGTGGGTCCACTTAGGCTTTCGTCCATCTGACATCGATAAAATGAGTACCATTAAGTTAGGTAACAATAAACATCTGTTATTAAGCGCCAAGATACTCTTTGCGGTGATCGTGATGTGAATGTTATGTTATGTGATTTTTGATTCCTTCATTTTTGTCACACTCTTGAGATTATGGATTCTGGTTAGTTATAAGCCAACTGTGGTCCTTATGAAGGCAGTAGGCATGCACCTTGATATCACTCACGCTAAATGTTTTCCTACCATGACCCAACAGATTAAGGGGAATATTCATGCAGGGTTACTGCAGTGAAGGGCGACCTTTTGTTTGCAGCCATTTGTTCAATTTGAATTGTTTTTCAATTAGCCAGAATGTGTTTGATAACTCAATGTATGTTTTAGTAAACTTAGCAAGTGCTTTGCCTCTATTTGAAAAACATGCATAACATGCCCGCTTCTTCCCCTAGTCACTACACTTGAGGAGATGCCAGCTCTGCAACTTAGCTCATCAGATGCCTTTGAAAACCTAATCTATGCAGAAGAAACATCCCCAGAGAACACTGAATCTGAGAAGGATGTAGGAAATGAAGCGGTTGTTGCTGAGCCTGAAACCATTTCTGATGCCACTGACTGTGTTTGGCATGAAACTGAAGATCACGTTATTGTAATAGGGTCTGACACTACAGAAACAGCAGAGGAGCAAAGTGAGGTTACTAATGAACCTCTCTCACTAGTCAAGCCACCCATGTGTACATGCCAAAGAGAAGAGAACAACAGCCGCAGGATGACATATAGCTCAGACATTCAGTGTGAGTCAAGTGATGATGTGGAAGTTGTTCCTCTTCATCCACCGATCTCGGATTTCCCTCCTGGTATCCCCATTGCCAAGGAATTTGTGCAATGTTTTCTTGCACAGGTGCAACGTAATATGCTTTTCCCATATAGGTGTGCTGCTTGCTGGCAGGCCTTTGCGTCAGCGGACATGCTGTTCTCTCACGTGATCCACGGAGTCAGGGATGACTTCTGCTGCCTTGTGTTCTTCCAGAGGTGGAAACTGATGAGAAGAAGGCTGCGCATGGTGAGCAACAGACTTGATGCTGCCATAGAGAGGCGCGACCGTCTGAAGAGAAAGCGAGAAGGTCTCATTTCTCTCCCACGTACAGTATGTTCTTGCTGTGGGAGGAGCGTCCAGGGGTACGTGAACAGCACCAGCAGCGAAAGCAACAGCAGCAGCTGCTGCAGTGGCAGCCGGAAGAGGAAGCAGCAAGATTATGTTTGTCATTGCCCACCCCCAAAAAGGCAACGTTCTAGTAGAGAGTCATTCTAGAAGACCACTAGAGCAGACCACAAGAGGCAATTGATCAGCTAATAAGCACATACTTTTAGCCAACACTTTAGAATTATTTAGGAAATGTTCATACACATTTAGGTTTAGCACATTACTAACCCATTACCAATAGGACAATATTGACACGTAAGAGGCCCTTTACTTACGCAGCTAATTCCCCTTGTTAAACAGAGCTCCCTCCCTTGTCTGCTAAGAGCACATGTACAGTTCACAGAGAAGCTTTATCTGAGTCCCATGGCAAGACTGTGTGACAAAAACTGTAACTCCTTCACACTGAGCTCCCTTTCTCCTGTGCTGGGCATTATGGAGGCCATAGAACATTCAAAGTTCTGCCACCTTTGAAAAGCTATACGTCACTTCTACAGAGAAATGCATCTAGTGGTCCAACAGAGTTCAGGGGCATATACACTCTAAAGAGCAATTAAGCTTCCCTCAAAGTGTCAGATGTCACAGAGATGGCCTTTATTGAGCAGTGAAGTCATTGCAGGTAGAGTCCCCTCACATATCTATCCAGAGTGCTACAGAACAGCATCATTTTTACCTGAATCACTCACTTCTACTGTCTAAAAATTTGAGAACTAAATAGGTCGAATATGATATGCCTAAAGATATATATCATTTGTGGCAGACAGGTTTACATTGAAGGACTCCCCAGAGACCTGCTGTTTTTACCCCAGGGTACATTTGTTGATTTGAAGCAACTTCCTACTTTCAGTTTCACCTCTCATTTTCCTTTACAGTTCAGTTCTAAGCTTACCATGGTTCCTTACTTTCTGAGGTCTTCCTGTTTCCGGATCCTAGACTCTGTATCTCAAAGTGCCCCAACTCCCAGGTGTTACTCAACACCAAGATATATAAAACAGGCTTGAATGAGTGAGGAACAGGGACCGGACTTTACATATTAGCATTATTTCCTGGCTGAATTGGCATTGCTCCCTACCATAAAATAGGCACAAACTCCTGCTATAAAACTGGAACAACTGCCTACTACACAAATAACACTACCTCCCCCACATGGATGAACTTCCTCATAGAAAACTGCCGTTATTTGTACTGCATAAATGAGGAATTATTAATCTGCATAGATACACAGGGTGGTAGTAAGAGGTATTTCAACTGATTACAAAAAACTCAACTTGGGCAGATATCAAGTAACAAATTTAAAATGTTGTTTAATGTGGCATGACTGCACTTATAGTAGTTGCTGCACCTGACCATGTCACATACCAAATCATCCTAACCAACGGACCCATACATAGATTATCCTAATCCATCCACTTTCACTCACACCTCAACTGCCACAGGCTTTGGCCTACTGACCTCACCGCAACCACTTTGCACTGCTGATCTTCCCACATCCCCCCATCCTTTTGTACTACCCGTACTACTTCACCGTTATTTACCATTTCTAAACCCTCACTGCTCTTATGTTGTCCAACATCCCAGTACCGTCACAATCTAATGAACCCCGGCATCAGAGCCATATCTACGCTTGAGACACATGAATTGGAAAAAAACTTAGGTAAAACTGAAAAGCATCCTACCCAACCACCACAATACGTGGTGGCTGGCCCTTCTACAGAAAGGAACAAATCAGGGCTGTGACTTCTCTAAACTAAGTATTGGGGATCGGAAATGGGAAATTCTGCAACATATATAAGAAACATGGAAGGACCATCATTTTAAATAAGGCCACCTTGTCCATCACATTAAGTGGGAGCTTAGTCCACTTGTGAAGGTCTTTTTAAGTCTTTTTTCAGCAGAGGTGTGAGGTTAAGATTGTGGGTAAATTCGGCACCACAGATATATGCACACTCAAGTATTTAAAACGTAAGCAGCGTATTGGAATGCTTGTTTGCCAACCAAAAGCAGTGTTATCCCCCTTCTGGGAGACCAAAAGGGATTTGCCCTAATTTGCATAGAGACCCAACGGCTCCTCATAGATTTTCAGGATTTCAAATGCTCGTGGTCCTGACACCTGGGGATTTGAGAGTTAGAGGAGTGTATCAGCTGCGTATAGTGCGTTTTTATCTTCCATTTTTCTTCCCCAGTGCCAGCCCTGTACTCAAGCGCCACAGCAGATTACTCGAGCAAGAGGTTCGATGTCGAGAACAAACAGGAGAGGGAACAGTGGAAACCCCTGCCTGGTGCCCTATCAAATTTGGAACGTTTACGACTGTACCCCGTGTATGAGGACTTGCTGATATAAGATAGTAACATACATTCGGTATTTGGGACCGAAGCCCATACCCATGAGGACCTGATATAAATGGAACTAGTTGACCATATCAAAAGCTTTCTCAAAGTCCACAAGTAGGAGTGCCAAAGGGCCTGGGATGTCATGTAGTCTAGCTAGAGCTGTATTGACATGGAAAATGTAGTGATGGGTGCTACGGTTTGACATAAAGCCGGACTGATCAGAGTGGTCAGAACCCAGTGCAGCCTGGTTGCTAGTATCTCAGAAAATGCTTTTATATCCGCATTAATTAAGGAAATGGGACATTAAGAGGCACCGTCATCTCCAGGACATCCGGAGTTGGGGAGCAGTACTATAGTGGCAATCTAAATACAGTGGGAAATGACCTTTCTGCACCGCTTCTGTATAGAGTTTAAGTGGATGCAGGATAATTGTATCCCGAAACTTACTATAGTACTCAATAGGGAAACCATCAGGGCCAGGAGTCTTGCCCGTTTGCATGTCTTCTATTGCTGTCTCAATTTCCTCCAACGTCAGGGGAGCATTGAGGTCACCCCATTGAGCGCTTGTTAGTTCTGGAAGGAGTATCTCATTGATCAGGAGTCCAGCCGGACCGACCTAGGGTAGTATGCATCTAGTGTTCAATAGTAGTCTGCGATTATCTCTGCTATTTCAATGGATGTATGCAGCTGGCACCTCTCCCAATCAGTGATATGGAGGGATTACTTTGGAGCCCATATCTCTAGTGGCCAACCTGTCATGAAGTTTCCCACTCTTGTCCCCATGTTCATATACCAGCCAGATAGATTCCCTCCAGCATTGTTTAGCCTCGTCCAGCATGTGCTGCCGCAGCGAGATTCTATCAAGTTTGAGTTGTTGACGGAGAGTTTCAGAGGAGTCGGCTTTGTTTCTCTAGCTCTATGATTCAGACATTGTGGTCATTAAGTTGGCTATGTTTGTCTCTTTCTACCTGTTTAAGGTATGCTTTGGCCAAGCCTTTAATTACAGCTTTGTTAGCTGCCCATAGATTGCTTGTCTCAATCACCGAGCCTTAGTTTATCTCAAAGTAGGAATTATGCTCTGTAGCTAGGTACTCCATCAACTTTTCATCCATCAGGTATCAGGCATTGAAATGCCATGTTGGCCTCCTGTGGTGTGCAGGGTCCCCATGCTGAGAGTAACAAGTGAGTGGTTTGATATCCCTCTGGGGAGGAGGCGCTCTGCCGTGGCACATATCAAGTGGGTGGCTCGAAGAAGCAGGAGATCTATCTGTGAGAGGGTTTTGACAGATGCTGAGGTATGTGCATATGTGTTAGCCCCAGGATGCCAGGCTCTCCAGACGTCACATAGACCCAGCAAGTTCATCCACGCCCCAAAGGTTTTGGAGTTCTCTAAGCGATGTTGCTTTGTAAGAACTTTGAATTGCCTGGAGAATTCTCGCTACCTCTGTAGATTTACATGATCCTTGGTCAGGGAGGTCTTAGTGGGCTGCCTGGGTTGTTCCGAGGAAAAGTTGGTGTATTTGTCTGGTTTTGGTGGTGAATGCATTTGGGATCCTCAATCTTTCCCCGCTATGACTGCAGAGAGAGGTAACTGTATGCAGAAGTGCCACTTATCACTCAGCGACGTCTCTGTAAATGTCTCAACTCATTCAACTCAACTCATTCAGTAAACAGCATCTCACCTTATTCAGGTCCAGCATCACAGCTCATGTATACCATAAAATTCTCAATTCCACACTCAAGTCTTCATTCCCAAAAAGGGAAGCATGTCTGATACAGAGGACAATCATAAGCTGTCTTGATGGCTACTGGGAAAACTGATCAAATGTATTTATACCATTGCAGCCATCTAGCTAGACGAGTCATGCATAAAATACATCACACTCTTTAAGGAAAAGATATCAGGCTTCACTCTGGTGCTTGTGGCTGTCTGACACTCCTAGACAATGAGGTATAATTCATGATGTGCCTGCTCTTTGTTTCGGAACTGTGGCACTTCAACCCTCCTAGCAACAATCTAGGCCTAGGATTTTCTCTCAACTACCATGAGGGTACACATGTAACAAGCAGTGAAGCACCAGCAGGGATATTTGAGCCAGTAAAAGGGTGCACCTCACCTGCATCCCTGATGGGTCCACTAATCATTAGCATGCCTAGAGTCCCAGGCCAGGAAGCCTCTAGCCAGCACTTTGCTGAGGTTGGTGTCTGGGGTAGGGGACACTACCTGGACACGGGAGTAGGGCCCACCCACTGCTCTACCGCAACCACTTGCGTCCGTAGCACTTATGTGCAGTGTGTTGCCAACTCACTGCCACATAGGAGTCCTCTGGTCCAAGCTTACAACTCATCTCCTTCCAATAGACATATGCTCAGTGAGTATTGTCAGGTTCTTGCTCTTCATCAACAGTCAACGCTTGGACACCTGTCCGCAAAGGCCCAAGCGGTATATGGGCATATATTGCTTTTCCTCACACATGTTGATGTTTAATAAAAGTGTTTAAAAATGTCAAGAACCATCCCAATCATTTTCTTACAAAGAATTTATCTAAAACGACAACAAGTCTATAAATTACTGTCAAGCCACTTTTTTGTTCTGATTCAATTTCTACAACATTGGGTATTGTGTCCCATATCTGAACCATGAAGAGCACTGTAAGACAAAGGTGTATTTTCATTTTCCTACTGAATGGGGTTTCCTCTTGTGTTAACCAACTCTATGAAAATCCAAATTATTGTCCCCTGTGAACAAAATGTTTTCTCAACTCTCTGTTTTATGACATTGTATTTCTACTCCCTGCCGAAAACAATGGGATATTGTAACAATTATAGGTTTGTTTTGTAAAGTATCACAAGTTGTAAATGTTAAACAAATTCTAGTAAAATGTTACGTTGTAAACTGCTGATATACCCTAAAGAAAGCACTGCACAAAAAAAATCCTACAAAAATAAACTTTACAAACGTGTTGGCTCCTTACTTGCGGCTGTGGTCTCTTTATTTGTATGAATGGTGTAGGGTTAACCCTTTATCCACAGGAAACACATTGGGGCATATGTACAAGCCCCTATCGCCACCACAACGATAGTGACGTTGTGGTGGCGATAGGGGCTGTGCCTTATGTACAAGGCAGCGTTAAGCCACTTAACATGGCTTAACGCTACCTTATACAAAAGGCCCCCTTTCACGCTATGGTTAGCGTGAAAGGGGTGGGCAGTGGGGGTTGCCGTGGGTGTTCCACCGCAACACCCATTCATTTTGACGCTGCCGCCTATGTACAAGGGTGGCGTACATAGGAGGCAGCGCCAAAATTAAGACCAGGCAATACCTGGTCTTAAGATGGCGAAACGAGGAGAAATGCATTATTTCTCCTCGTTTTTTGCTTTTTCCATGTGTGCTGCCTTGTGCAGCACACATGGAAAAAGCAAAATGCCATTGTTTATTTATGTACAGGAAGGTGCCCCTTCCTGTACATAAACAAACTTTTAAAAAATGCAATTTTTTCAGTTTCATGTGTGTTGCATGAAGTAGCACGCATGAAAGTGACAGAATGGCATTTCTAGGATTGTTTATGTGCAGTAAGGGACACCTTCCTACACATAAACAATCCTCCCCTGCACGCAGACACCCTTGCACTCTGGTGCAAGGGTGCCTGCGTTGGCGCTATGGTGCTAAACTTAGCGCCATCGCAGGGGGAAACGCAAGGCTGCACCACATTCTTGAAAATATGGTGCAGCCTTGCGTTTTAGAAGTGGATGAGAGAGGCGTTAAGCCAGGAAGGCAAACAACTCTCTCCTCCACTACCTTGTACATATCCCCCATTGTTTTGCGATATCCAGCTGGCCCTTTCCAAAGAGTTAATTTTGTTTGTGGGTATTTTTGCTTCCCAGATATTTTCTCCACATTCCAACCGCTCATAAAACCTATAATTGTTTTTAGAAAGAGCTGGCTGGGTGACTTTTAAATATATGTCATTATACCAATCCTAGAGTATTTCAGAAGCGCAATCCAAAAATGGTAACTTTCATTTGGTGAGTAGGAATATCAGATGTGGATTCTAGATATCTTGAACATGGTGTTACCTCGCTTAAAATGTGAGACAGGTTGTTACATTCTGAACTCCAAGTAAGTAAGTTGAGTGAAGGTGCCCACCACTGAAGTAGGGAAATCATGCAACGGAAAATGGAAAATATTTGTTGAAGATCACCCCTCTCTGCTCTCATTATGCAGATATAAGCCAGAGAGAGTATTTGCATTGCTGTGACGTCTCATCGGTCAACAGTCATCAACTAAATAAAGCACAGAATGGCTGAGGGCTTGAAGGAGGCGGGGATTTCACTAAGTGATCCCCGGGGCCAACATGGAATGGCTCATGTTCATAAGTTTTGCTGTTTCATCCTTTTATCCAACTGTGCCCAGCACAATAACTTAATTGCCATCAAAGGGAGTGATAACAGGAGAGAGTAAAAGTGTTCTAAGCAGCCTAGAAATCCAGCCAAGGTAATGTGCATTAGATATGAAACGTGATGGCAGCAGGAAGATTCAAGCAGAAGAGAACCAGATGTGTGAAGGACTTTAAGGTCCAACAGTTGCTGGAACATTAGATCTTGGTGGGTGGAGCCTCATTTCCTATCTTAGCTACCACAATAACTGAACTAAGCTGAGGATTCGAGCGCAGGTCATCAATTTGGCTGTTTTGATCCCCAAAGCACGCGGCTTCATAAAATGTTGAGCTTTGAACATCTTTCTACATGCAGTGTGATATATATGCAGGAGAAAGCAGGTCTATCCGCCTTTTGAATTAGGATAAACCAGACCAAAAGGTCGATCTAGGAACAACAAGAAGGGAGGGACTTAAATCTACGTCTGTCTGTCCCTGCTTCCTTGCCATTTCTGCCTGACGGGACTAGCTCCTGGCACTGTACCTGCCACTCTCCTCCCCGAGCCTCCTTCCGCAGGCTAAAGCCAGGTGATTCTTGACCATCAGGAACTATGGAGGGCAAGTGTGGAGGCATGGTAGCTAAATGCAATGGGCATAAGTTGGTGCAGCAGTAGGTATTAGTGTAGACTGATATAGGCATGTTTAAGGTGACTGTGCTTATCCCATATTATTACATGGATTTACCCTTTATGCACTATTGCAGTCATGCATGTAATATGACCGTATAATGTTGCATGCTTGAAAGGTGTGGTGTCTGAGTATTTTTGGGGTATATGGATGATCTCATACCTGGATCTGTCAGTCAAAGGATATCATTTGTGGGAAGAGCGTATGGGCAATGCAGGCTTTATAGTCACAGATAAATAGATCCCATCACAATTAATAGGTTAGGCGCTGATTAGTCAATATCTCATCAGTAGCTTCTCTTGATTTGATCATGGTGTATTCAATTCAACAAAACCTGTCACAAGACACCAACCTGCAAGACACATAAGCCCAGAAGCCCTGGCCTCAGGGAAAATGGCTGATCTGTGGCTTTTGGCTCTCACTCTGTTTGAGCCTTGTCAGTGGGCAGCCAGAAAGTTCTAGCGGCTCAACTTCCTTTAAGAATAAAAGTAGATTACAATAAAAATGTGCCTCACTGGATTCTATTCCTGCTATGGCTGTAGGATGGAATTTGTAATACAATAGATGCCCCTAGTTTTCCAAGATACATAGGGAATGCTCCCAGGCAGATGGTAGTTTAACATGAGCGTAGGAACAAGAAAAAGTCATGTTAATCAGAGTGATAAATAATTTTCAGCCATCTGGAGCTATTGGGGCATTTGGTGTGTCCAGTTTAGCTAAAAATCTTAGCCAGGCCTAGATGGTTGGTTGCAATGCTCGTTCCAATATCAGGGAGATACCTGATAAAGCAATAGTCCCTATCCACTGCGAGAGGTGAATTTTAATACTTTATCAGAAAAAATTCATAACATTATCACCTGCTACCCATGTTGAGCATTTTTTGGGAGGATTTCCCTAGTAGGGTCAAAACTCATGTTTTGGAGCAAGCGCATAGCACCAACTACTTCCTCAGAAGGGAGGCATGCTTTAATAATTGGAATCCACAACGCACAATGTAGCAGCTTTGACTATATTAACTATATTGTATATTTCCACTCCCTTTCATAGTCCAGGTAGAACTTCCCTGTGGACCAAGCCAATGGTTGGTGTGTGCCTGTTTCCTCTTATCCTCATTCAATTATTATTACATCACACAAGTACAAATTACTTTGCTAAACCTCAAGTTTGGATACAATATTAAGATTGGGGTGATTCAACCTAACTTTGGAGAATAGTTCATCCTTGCTAATGACGCACTGCTTCTGATTAACAATGTGAGGGAGCTTTAATGTAGCTAGCTTCTTACTGATTTCATAGAAGCTTTAGATTTACTGCAGTGAATTAAAAATAATGATCTCTGGCCTCTTTAGAAGGTGATAGCTACCCTTCCAGGTAGTTTGCAGCTATTTCTGGCACTAGTCATGGCCCCCAGTGGGTGAAGGCACCCACTGAACTTCATTAGTAAATGCCTATAACCAACTTAGCACCTACAATAATGGTCCAATACAGTTTTTTTTTTTACGGCTTTTTATATAGCGCGAACTTGACCCGAAGGTATCGGGTATCAGAGCACTTTAAATAGCACCAGTTGCGTTACATGAGGACACATTGGGGCATATTCCCAAGAACGTGCGATAAACATCGTCAAAATAGGTTAACACAAGTTTACATATCGCCGTCTATCGCGGGAAAATAACCCTGTGTTAACGTGGCATTCACAACACGGCGGTAACATGCGATAGTACCCCGATAACACGGCAAATGTCCGCGATAACACCACCGGGACGGCAATGAAAATCCAAACCTGAACGCGAAAAAAGTTGCGATGGGCCCAACCGCGATAAAAAATCTATCCAGAAGCAGCGCCAGGCCTGCAAGTCCCACAAGTCAGGCTACATAAAGCACAATGAAAGCGGCAACACAAAACACAAACAGAACACAAACAACTGCGAAGCACCATGGCGGTAGCCGGAGCAAGCACAGAGGACAACCAGAACCCCACAAGCCCCACGGAGGACCAGCCTGGGACCTCGGGGTCAGGGAAGGGCAAGGAGAAGAAGAAGAGGAAGATGCGCTTCAGTCCGCAGGAAAACAGGATCCTGATCACGGAGGAGATAGAACACCATCAACAACTTTACGTCACCTCCACAGTGTCATTGGCAACTAAAAATACAATATGGCAGTCCATCCTGGACAAGGCGAATGCAGCCGGAGTGCTGAGGAGGACAATGGACGAGGTCAAGAGGCGCTGGAATGATGTGAAGCGCAAGACCAAGCAGAAACTCGCAGACAACCAGAAGGCAGCAATGCAGACTGGAGGTGGGAGTCCAGCGCCACAGGAGGAGCTGGATGAGATGGAGGAAATGGTGACCACAGTCACCAGTGTGGAGACGGTGGCAGGAGTTGGGGGACCGGACACTGCTCGACATGACCTGACACAGCAGCAACAGGGTGAGTAACCACCAGGGACTGGGGGGACGGGGGGAGATGGGCACAATGGCACACATGCACAATTAAGTAGAGCACATCTGCGGACAAACCATGGCCAAGAGTCACAACACCAACCAAGAGCCCAAGTTACCCAAGTCTGCAACATCACATCACTGCATAAGCACAGAAGTGAAAGCCACACTGCCTGAAAGGGATAAGGGCCAGCCAAATCAGAGCTAAAGGGGCAACTCACCTACAATGCAGCACACACACATAAGAATCAGAGCACCTCAACATCTACAACAATGTCGAACGAACAGCAACACCAGCACAACAGAACAGAGGACACAACTGCTGCCGCATGTGTGTGGAAAATGGCCAGTTGCATGTGGCATAGCAGGAAACTGTGAGATGATAATGTACCAGTACAACCCCACATCCCTGATGGTGTATCAATGCATGTATGGCCGTGACCCAGATAGGCAGTGAGACACACATTGTCATGCAAATCAACACTCACCACAGTTGAATACAAGTGAAGGTGCGTAGACTTTATTAGCATCTGCGTGTCAGTGCGGCCAAGATAAGTGCCACAACATGCAGAACAATGCAGCAGTATGTCAGAACCTGGAACGTTGCCAAGCGCCGCAGTCCACTCTGGGGGAGTGCCTCAGCATTCACAGGTGTGTGTTTACCCGCGTCGTTGTCCACTCATGTGTACGGAGTCCAGGCGAATGCAGCCATGACCACTGTCGTCGTGGGAGATGTGATCAGAAACCCAAGTTCCAACAAGGTGTCGGGACATGTGCAATGTGTACCAAACTGTTATGTCTGCAGGTACGTAGTTACACGTCCATGAAAGCTAGTGCAGCTTCGTAAGCAATCATTTCCAACATGAGGTCGTCGTCGACCTCATCGGACAGGACGGCAAGGCTCACCATAAGCAGGTCCGGATAGATGTGCTGCGTCCACCCCCTCTCACCAATTAGCACTACAGCCCAATAGGGGAGCGCCTCAATTTGCCCACTGGACACGAGGAGTTCTGCACTCTCCCAGGTCCAGCTGCCAGCATGTATGCCAAGTATCCAGGCATCCTATAGGCAGGTGTCACGGTGACACTCATGGTCGTGGGCCAACAGGGGGCGCACACACATGTCGAAATCCAGTTTGGCTACCGTCTTGTTGGATAGGCAGACATCCATGGACCACTCGAATATGCACGAGCGACAATGCAACACAGGCTGCACGCAGGTGACGTTGGCAAGGCGGAAGCTTAACCAGTAACTGATCCGCAGCACTACCAATGGCAGTGCCCCCAGTAAATGCAGCATACGTGCACGGTACAGTTCCACGTGACAGGGGTTGTGCAAGTGTCCGGGATGGTCTGCCATTGCGTTGGTGTCTCAGGCTGAAGCTGCACTGTTCTGACCTGCGCCAGTTCTGTGGATGAAATGCCACAGCTCGGAGCAATGAGTTGTGTTAGTGTGCAACGGTTGTACGCCTGGGTTAATGTGGGAGTAAGTGTGAAGGCCATTCCATGCAAGATAACTTCGAGCAAGTACTTCTGTGTGTGGGGTGTGTATACGATGGTCTTTCGTCGGGCTGTGCGCAGTGTGGGAGTCGTCACCAGCTGCCATAGTATCTGTCAGGGGGTGCCGGGCACATGCAATTCCCAGGTCGGAGGTGCAGATGTGCTTCCGCCTGATAGCTCAGACAAAGGAGCATTCATCCCTAATGTTAGTTTCTCATCTGCTTGCATTCAGGAACTGTGAAATGGCTTGTTGGGGGTGGGGTGGGATGTGTGCGACTTTGGGATTCATGTTCGACATGTCTTGCATGTGGCAAATGAGCGGCATCACTGTGTGTAACGTTGCCTCACAGCTGCTCCTCCCTCCCCCCAAGCCCATCTACTTGCGTGCGCTGCGCGGTTGCATCACTGGCACTCCTAGCGCACACCATTGTCATGCCTGTCTGCGCATGTCCACAAGCCTGACAACAACACTGTGATGTTGGCCATTGGAGGTGGGCGGCCCCGTGGGTGTAGGCCTGTGGGAAGGATAGGGCAGACACAGATGTAGAGTTCATGCCTGGCTGTACTCGCGCTGTGATTAAGGCTAGGCATGTGGCTCATGCTGTGGCAATACAGTTACACACAACACTTGGCATGTATGAGTCAAGACCCCGAGCGGTCTTGCGCTCCTTCATTTCTCCGTTCGTGCGAGCCCACCCTCCCGGTGCATGCTACATTGCAACATCGTCGAATGCCGGCTGGGTGGTGCCGACACTACTACAGTGACACACTCATTAGTTACTTCCTTGTCCAGGCCAGAATGAACCATGCCCAGAGCTCCGGGCAAATCTTTCACACCCCTACGCTGGCTTGCCGTACGCCGGCCCAGCCCACTCCGCTTACGCTTACAGGGGGGGACGACATAGCTACGTGTCCAAAGTCGTACCCACTGGCTGAGGTGACATGGTTGCATCCGCTGTCCACAGCACAATGTAATGTGGTAGGGCCCTGGCCCATCATGCATACATAATGACCACACAGACACACATAGGTAGATAGTTGAACTGGCTACAGGCACGTGCGCCCAGCCCCTTTTTATTACCAGGATCACATATCCAGTGACGCCTGTGCTGGATGGGTGTGGAGTGAGTGTGAGCCAGCCCTCAGGGAGTGGTTGGTGCTGGCAACAACTTGAACAGTGGTCACCATTGAAGCGGAAACAGAATACGCCAACATAACACAAACAACAGCGAAGCACCATGGAGGTAGCCGGAGCAAGTACAGAGGTCACCCAATATTCAATCAGAAGGGGCCATGACTTGTGGTGCACTGAGTTAGTGGCACCTGAAGAGCTGAGCGTGCTCATGTGAAGGAATTGTTAATGATTTGGTCCCTTCGAGATATTCCTGCTGCAGCTGCAGTGGGGTGTGGTACACCTGCCTCATCTTCATCATCATCGTCCCAGGTCTTCCCCACTGCCTGAGGAGACATTGTCGCATCCGCTGTCCACAGCACAAAACTCAATCATGAAGGGTCCATGTGTTGTGGTACACAGAGTTAGTGGCACCTGAAGAGCTGAGCGTGCTCATGTGAAGGAATTGTTAACGATTTGGTCCCTTCGGGATATTCCTGCTGCAGCTGCAGTGGGGTGTGGTACACCTGCCTCATCTTCATCATCATCGTCCCAGGTCTTCCACACTGCCTGAGGTGACATTGTTGCGTCCGCTGTCCACAGCACTAAACTCAATCATGAAGGGTCCATGAGTTGTGGTGCACTGAGTTAGTGGCACCTGAAGAGCTGAGCAGGGTATCAAGCTGATGATGGCATCCAAGACAGGTGTGAGCAACTTAGATAGGCTGGCTGTGAGACTCCTCCGACTCTGGTAGTTGTTGGTTGGAGGTGGTCCTGGCGGTGGTGGCGTGTGTGCATCCAGCGATGATGGCGTGTCCTTGCAGGTCAGGATTGGATTTGATTTGCGAGCCCTGCTGACCGCAGTGTCGGCCAGAGGCAGCGGTCAGTAAGGGCCCACAGCCACGAGGCGTTGACTTGAGCTGCACAGAGTTAGTGGCACCTGAGACGCTCAGCGGGTGCGCAGCCTGCGATGATGCGTCGTTTGACTTGGGGGACCTGCTGACCGCAGTGTAGGCCGGAGGAAGCTGTCAGGAAGGGTCCACAGTCACGAGGTGATGACTAGTGGTGCACTGAGTTAGTGGCACCTCGAGCGCTCGGCGGGTGCGCGGCCTGCGCTGATGCGTCGTCCGGGCGGGCCGCCCTGGAAGCAATGTCTGTTGCCAACTGCACTCTGCCATAAATGAATCAAGACTCTATTTGATTTGCGAGCCCTGCTGACCGCAGTGTAGGCCGGAGGCAGCGGTCAGAAAGGGCACACAGCCACGTGATGATGACTTGTGTTGCACAGGGTCAGTGGCACCTGGAGCGCTCAGCAGGTGCACAGCCAACGACGATGCGTCGTCCGGGTGGGCCACACTGGGAGCCATGTTTTTCGCCTACTGAATTCTGCCTCAATATTGCCATGTGGCATCGACTTGTGTTGCACAGGGTCAGTGGCACCTGGAGCGCTCAGGAGGTGCACAGTCAACGACGATGTGTTGTCCGGGCGGGCCGCAATGGGGGCAATGTCTGTTGACTAGTGGTTTCCTCCATTGACAGAAATGTTGCACAATTTGAATTGTGGGACCTGCTGACCGCAGTGTATGACTAAGTCAGTATCCGGCACACACATAACTCCATGTTGCTGTGCCGCTAGATGCGCTGGGGGCCTGTGCCTGAGGTGACATTGTCGCATCCGCTGTCCACAGCACAAAACTCAATCATGAAGGGTCCATGTGTTGTGGTGCACAGAGTTAGTGGCACCTGAAGAGCTGAGCATCCAAGACAGGTGTGAGCAACCTAGATAGGCTGGCTATGAGACTTCTCCGACTCTGGCAGTTGTTGGTTGAAGGTGGTCCTGGCGGTGGTGGTGGGTGTGCAGCCAGCGATGATGGCGTGTCCTTGCAGGTCAGGATTGGATTTGGTTTGCGAGCCCTGCTGACCGCAGTGTAGGCCGGAGGCAGCGGTCAGAAAGGGCACACAGCCACGTGACGATGACTTGTGTTGCACAGGGTCAGTGGCACCTGGAGCGCTCAGCAGGTGCACAGCCAACGACGATGCGTCGTCCGGGCGGGCCACACTGGGAGCCATGTTTTTCGCCTACTGAATTCTGCCTCAATATTGCCATGTGGCATCGACTTGTGTTGCACAGGGTCAGTGGCACCTGGAGTGCTCAGCAGGTGCACAGCCAACGACGATGTGTTGTCCGGGCGGGCCGCAATGGGGGCAATGTCTGTTGACTAGTGGTTTCCTCCATTGACAGAAATGTTGCACAATTTGAATTGTGGGACCTGCTGACCGCAGTGTATGACTAAGGCAGTATCCGGCACACACATAACTCCGTGTTGCTGTGCCGCTAGATGCGCTGGGGGCCTGTGCCTGAGGTGACATTGTCGCATCCGCTGTCCACAGCACAAAACTCAATCATGAAGGGTCCATGTGTTGTGGTGCACAGAGTTAGTGGCACCTGGAGCGCTCAGCGGGTGCGCTGCCTGCGCTGATGCGTCGTCCGGGCGGCCCGCCCTGGAAGCAATGTCTGTTGCCCACTGGACTCTGCCATAAATGAATCAAGACTCAATTTGATTTGCGAGCCCTGCTGACCGCAGTGTAGGCCAGAGGCAGCGGTCAGCAAGGGCACACAGCCACATGTCGTCGGCTTGTGTTGCACAGGATCAGTGGCACCTGGAGCGCTTGGCGGGTGCACAGCCAACGATGAAGCGCCGTCCGTGCGGCCCGCACTGGGTGCAATGTTTTCGCCTACTGAATTCTGTCTCAATATTGCCACGTGTCGTCGGCTTGTGTGGCACAAGGTCAGTGGCACATGGAGCGCTCGGCGGGTGCACAGCCAACGATGAAGCGCCGTCCGTGCAGCCCGCACTGGGTGCAATGTTTTTCGCCTACTGAATTCTGCCTCAATATTGCCACATGTCGTTGGCTTGTGTGGCACAGGGTCAGTGACACCTGGAGCGCTCAGCGGGTGGCCAGCCAACGACGAAGAGCCACCCGTGCGGGCCGCACTGGGTGCAATGTCTGTTGACTAGTGGTTTCCTCCATTGACAGAAATGTGGCACGATTCGAATTGAGGGACCTGCTAGCCGCAGTGTAGGACTGAGGCAGTATCCGGCACACACATGACTCTGTGTTGCTGTGCCGCTGGATGCGCTGGGGGCCTGTGTCGCGGAGTCTGGAAGTCACTGTGGCGGACTCGTGGCAGGGTGAGGTGCGCCGCCCTGGCAGACGCGTTGCCCATCACGGAAGAGAGGCACGCCCAGGGCCCCGGCCTTTTTATCAGCACTCCTACGCTGGAGTGGCGTACGCCAGCACAGCCCACTGCCCTTACGCTTACAGGGGGGGACGGCACAGCTACATGTCCAAGGTCTTCCCCGCTGCCTGAGGTGACATGTTTGCGTCCACTGTCCACAACACTACATTCCCCAGCAGTATGTGTCCACATGGACATGTGTGTTCCCTGCATTCTGTGGTCTACCCGGCACATCACCGCCACACTTGGCATTGTGTGCATTCTTCTTCATGGGTGAGTTGCCTCCTTCACACAGGCTTGGTTCCCACCTCTCCCCACATTCTGCACTTGTGTGGCTGAGGGGCCATACCGTTTTAGAGGGTCTGCTGTCTTGTCCTACGCTGCCTCGGTGGTAGTCCGGGGGGGGGGCTCCGGAGGCGGGGGTGGTCCTGGGGTGGTAGCGGTGGGTGTTGTTGCTCTCTTGGGTCTCCGGGCTGCATGTTCATTGTCTCCATGACATCTGTGGGTCTTCAGATGTGGCTCTGGGCTGGGATCCCTTTCATACTGCAGGTAGTCGTCCTGCTTAGCACCGGCAGAAGGCAGGTGTAAAATCCCTGCTGCTAACGCGCCTTATCGCCTGTTTTTGGGTCACATTGCAGATCTGGATGGTCGTTGTGAATATCGCGTAGTGGTGTTTTCGTGTGTTTTTGCACAGGAACGCCTACTCTGCATATCATTAGCGTTAGTTGGCGCACTCATCCGTGGCGATGTTTTTTGCGGCAGCTATCGCTGGTAAAGTGGCGATATCGGCAGTTTGCACCAGCTTGTGAATAGGGTGATAAATCTATCGCCACTTTTGCGGCGCTAAAGTGCCGATAAGTCTGCGAAAAGTCCTTGAGAATATGCCCCATTCCTTTTTGCTAGGCACGGGGAGATTAAGTGATTTGCCCAGAATCACAGGATGTTGAGCGTCATTGCCGAGACTCGAACCCAGTTCCCCAGATTCGAGGTAAACCGCCCTAGCCGTTAGGCCAACTCCTCTCCTTCTCTTAATGAAAACATATCTGGTCAACATCCTTCTGGCAGTAATCTTTTCAGAACTCATTAGTCAAAAAAGGATCATGATAGATTGGAAGCTGCAGATGAGTCACTGAACTGTGAGAAACTAATCTTCTTGTTGCCGTTAGAATGGAACGTGGTATCAATTTGGAGAAAGAAGTAGCAAACTGTGCATCAAGAAATTGACTCAACACATTTTGTAATGCAAAGGTGGGTCTGTATTTGTTATAATCACTATTTTTCTTTAAAAGACGCAGCCAGCGAATGAGTGATGGGACTACAGCTGATACTGGATTTCCAAACTAGATATGAACAGGTTTAAAATGGGGTTGGGTCAAGAGGATTGGCTCTAAAGGGTGTTTAGATAGACAAAGACGGTGAACAATTTCTTAGCAGAGGTGTGCATAAGCTATTGTATGAAGAATTCCAATTTATAAAAATGTTTGAACACTAGCATTAATCTCGGGTTCTCTAAAGGTGCTTTCAGTGAAATGAAATGGTGGAATATGATTAACAGAATTAGTATAATTTGTCCCCAGCTGTAAATTTAGGGTGAAGGGTTGGAATGTGTATTTTCCCAGGGAAGAAACTTTGAGATTGCCATTGAGAAGGTAGCAAACCCTCCAATTTGTTATTTTCCCTACAGCCATAGGCTCTGCCAGTGATATTCACACATCATTTGGCAACCTGTCTGTTATGTCAAAACAGCTGGGATAAGAGAGCTGATTAAATGTGAAAACACCCAAGCAACCCCAACATTTCTGGGGGCTTGAGGGAGACTGTTTTGAGGCCACGAAGTTTTCTATTTGAGTCTTGTCCTAGTAGGCCCCAAAAGTAGGGGTTCAATGGCCTTTCAGCTAAGAATTCTGTCAGTTATATCCTACTTGTGAACTCAGGCATCAAAATGTCAAAATTAATTGCACAATTATTAATTAGGCTATTCAATTGGATTGGAAGGATGAAGTTGGAAGTTCAAAGTGTCAAGGCAGAACAAGTTGTCAAACATTTGGGCAGCTGTTTATGTTTATATTGGGTAAAAATACACTATGGAGTTATTTGATAAGAAGCTTAAACAAGCATTTGCATTGCAATAGGTCTCGCATTCACGCGAGTTTGAGCTATTGCCATTGTAAATGACAATGCCTTTATTTATGTTTTGGTTTTTAAAAAATAAATAAAAGGCATTGTCATTTACAATACTAATAGCTTAAACTATCGCAAATGCGAGACCTATTGCATTGCAATAAAGGGCCTTCTTGACCGCTTGTTAGATTGTAAATATCAGAGGTAGAGACCAGCATGCAACGTCTTCAAAGTAGTGATAAGTAGTGTAGTAGAAGAAGATGTGTTAGTGTTGTAAATTACACAGACACAAAGTGTGAAGTGAGAGTTACATATGATCTGAGCTATAGACACTAACAAAGCACTCCAACACCTGTGATTACACTGTCGCGGCTCAGGAGGAAGAGTGGGAGGGGGGGGCTATTTCCTGCCCTCTCCGTGACTTGAGTGTGCAATGTGGCATTGTGTAATGTCATTGCCATCTTTGGCCTAATAAACACTCCGGCTGTAGTTAGGCCCTGGCTTCACCTCCTGGTGCAGGCCGGGCTGTGCTTTATGGCATGCATGGAGGGAGGGAGGGATGGTCTCGGTTGCAGCTCCGGCCTCATACAGTGCCCATGCTATTACTAGTGAGCGAGAGGCCGCTGGGGTGGTGGTGGTGGTGGTATTGGTGATGGTGGTGGTATTGGTGATGGTGGTATTGGTGGTGGTGGTATTGGTGGTGGTATTGCTGGTGGTGGTATTGGTGGTGGTGGTACTGGTAGTGGTAGTGGTACTGGTAGTGGTAGTGGTGGTACTGGTGGTACTGGTGGTGGTGGTACTAGTACTGGTATTGGTGGTGGTGGTACTGGTACTGGTGGTACTGGTGATGGTGGTACTAGTAATGGTGGTACTGGTATTGGAGGTATTGATGGTGGTGGTATTGTTGGTGGTAGTGGTACTGGTGGTATTGGTGGTGGTACTGGTAGTGGTGGTATTGGTGGTACTGGTACTGGTTGTGGTACTGGTACTGGTGGTATTGGGGGTGGTGGTATTGGTGGTGGTACTTGTGGTACTGGTGGTACTGGTGGTACTGGTGCTACGGGTATTGGTGGTACTAGTGGTGGTGGTACTGGTGGTAGTGGTACTGGTGGGGGTGGTGGTACTGGTGGTGGTGGTGGTACTGGTGGTGGTTGAGGTACTGGTGATACTGGTACTGGTGGTGGTGGTACTCGTGGTACTGGTACTGGTACTGATGGTGGTGGTACTGGTGGTGATAGTGGTACCGGTGGTGGTGGTGGTACTGGTGGTACTGGTGGTGGTACTGGTGACGGTGGTGGTACTGGTGGTGGTGGTACTGGTGGCGGTGGTGGTGGTGGTGGTACTGGTGGTGGTGGTACTGGTGGTGGTGGTACTGGTGGTTGTAGTACTGGTACAGGTGGTGGTAGTACTGGTGGTGGTGGTGGTGGTGGGGGTACTAGTGATACTGGTACTGGTGGTGGTGGTACTTGTGGTACTGGTACTGATAGTGGTGGTACTGGTGGTGGTACTGGTGGTGATAGTGGTACTGGTGGTGGTGGTGGTTGTACTGGTGGTACTGGTGGTGGTACTGGTGATGGTGGTACTGGTGGCATTGGTGGTGGTGGTACTGGTGGTGGTGGTACTGGTGGCATTGGTGGTGGTGGTACTGGTGGTGGTGGTGGTGGTGGTACTGGTGGTGGTGGTACAGGTGGTGGTGGTACTGGTGATGGTGGTGGTACTGGTGGTGGTACTGGTGGTACTGGTACAGGTGGTACTGGTACTGGTGGTGGTTCTGGTGGTGGTTCTGGTGGTGGTACTGGTGGTGGTGGTGGTACTGGTGGTGGTGGATTGTAAATATCAGAGAAAGAGACTAGCATGCAACGTTTTCAAAGTAGTGATAAATAGTGCAGTAGAAGAAGATGTGTAAGTGTTGTGAATTACACAGACACAAAGTGTGAAGTCAGAGTTACATATGATCTGAGCTATAAACACTAACAAAGCGCTCCAACACCAACACCTGTGATTACACTGTTGCGGCTCAGGAGGAAGAGCGGGAGGGAGGGGGCTATTTCCTGCCCTCTCCGTGATTTGAGTGTGCAATGTGGCATTGTGTAATGTCATTGCCATCTTTGGCCTAATAAACACTCCAGCTGTAGTTAGGCCCTGGCTTCACCTCCTGGTGCAGGGCGGGCTGTGCTTTATGGCATGCATGGAGGGAGGGAGGGTTGGTCTCGGTTGCAGCTCCGGCCTCATACAGTGCCCATGCTATTACTAGTGAGTGAGAGGCGCTGGGGTGGTGGTGGTGGTGGTATTGGTGATGGTGGTGGTATTGGTGATGGTGTTATTGGTGGTGGTGGTATTGCTGGTGGTGGTATTGGTGGTGGTGGTACTGGTAGTGGTAGTGGTACTGGTAGTGGTAGTGGTGGTACTGGTGGTACTGGTGGTGGTGGTACTAGTACTGGTATTGGTGGTGGTGGTGGTACTGGTGGTACTAGTAATGGTGGTACTGGTATTGGAGGTACTAGTGGTGGTGGTATTGTTGGTGGTAGTGGTACTGGTTGTATTGGTGGTGGTACTGGTAGTGGTGGTATTGGTGGTACTGGTACTGGTTGTGGTACTGGTACTGGTGGTGGTACTTGTGGTACTGGTGGTACTGGTACTGGTGCTACTGGTATTGGTGGTACTTTTGGTGGTGGTACTGGTGGTAGTGGTACTGGTGGGGGTGGTGGTACTGGTGGTGGTGGTACTGGTGGTGGTACTGGTTGAGGTACTGGTGATACTGGTACTGGTGTTGGTGGTACTCGTGGTACTGGTACTGATGGTGGTGGTACTGGTACTGGTGGTGATAGTGGTACCGGTGGTGGTGGTACTGGTGGTGGTACTGGTGACGGTGGTGGTACTGGTGGTGGTGGTACTGGTGGCGGTGGTGGTGGTACTGGTACTGGTGGTTGTAGTACTGGTACAGGTGGTGGTGGTACTGGTGGTGGTACTAGTGATACTGGTGGTGGTGGTACTTGTGGTACTGGTACCGATAGTGGTGGTACTGGTGGTGGTACTGGTGGTGGTGGTGGGGGTACTGGTGGTACTGGTGGTGGTACTGGTGATGGTGGTGGTACTGGTGGTGGTGGTACTGATGGCAGTGGTGGTGGTGGTACTGGTGGTGGTGGTGGTGGTACTGGTGGTGGTGGTACAGGTGGTGGTGGTACTGGTGATGGTGGTGGTACTGGTGGTGGTGGTGGTACTGGTGGTACTGGTCCAGGTGGTACTGGTACTGGTGGTGGTTCTGGTGGTGGTACTGGTGGTGGTGGTGGTACTGGTGGTGGTGGATTGTAAATATCAGAGAAAGAGACCAGCATGTGACGTCTTCAAAGTAGTGATAAATAGTGCAGCAGAAGAAGATGTGTAAGTGTTGTAAATTACACAGACACAAAGTGTGAAGTCAGAATTACATATGATCTGAGCTATAAGCACTAACAAAGCACTCCAACACCAACACCTGTGATTACAGTGTCGCGGCTCAGGAGGAAGAGCGGGAGGGGGGGCTATTTCCTGCCCTCTCCGTGATTTGAGTGTGCAGTGTGGCATTGTGTAATGTCATTGCCATCTTTGGCCTAATAAACACTCCAGCTGTAGTTGGGCCCTGGCTTCACCTCCTGGTGCAGGGTGGGCTGTGCTTTATGGCATGCATGGAGGGAGGGTACTGGTGGTGGTGGAACTGATGGTTTTGGTACTGGGATAGGTGGTGGTGGTACTGGGGGTGGTGGTGGTACTGGTGATACTGGTACTGGTACTGATGGTGGTGGTACTGGTACTGGTGGTGGTACTGGTGGTGATAGTGGTAATGGTGGTGGTGGTACTGGTGGCACTGGTGGTGGTACTGGTGATGGTGGTGGTACTGGTGGTGGTGGTACTGGGGGTGG
Organism: Calotriton arnoldi; assembly: GCA_963921515.1. Classification (NCBI taxonomy): domain Eukaryota; kingdom Metazoa; phylum Chordata; class Amphibia; order Caudata; family Salamandridae; genus Calotriton; species Calotriton arnoldi. Next base: position 119,691 of record CAWUFW010017327.1, on the reverse strand, counting down.
TGGTGGTACTGGTGGTGGTGGGGGTGGTACTGGTGGTGGTGGTACAGGTGGTGGTGATACTGGTAATGGTGTTGGTACTGGTGGTGGTGGTGGTACTGGTGGTACTGGTACAGGTTGTACTGGTACTGGTGGTGGTTCTGGTGGTGTTACTGGTGGTGGTGGTGGTACTGGTGGTGGTACTGGTGGTGGTGGTGGTACTGGTGGTGGTGGTACAGGTGGTGGTGGTACTGGTGGTGGTGGTGGTACTGGTGGTGGTGGTACTGGTGGTGGTACTGGTACTGGCAGTGGCGGTACTTGTGGTTGTTGTACTGGTGGTACTCGTACTGGTGGTACTGGTGGTGGTGGTACTGGTACTATTGGTTGTGGTATTGGTGGTGCTGGTACTGATGGTGGTGGTGGTACTGGTGGTGTTGGTATTGGTGGTGGTACTGGTGGTGGTGGTGGTACTGGTGGTACTAGTGGTGGTGGTACAGGTGGTGTTACTGTTGGTGGTGGTACTGGTGGTACTGGTACTGGTGGTACTAGTGGTGGTTGTACTGGTGGTACTGGTGGTGGTACTGGTGATGGTGGTGGTACTGGTGGTGGTGGTACTGGTGGCATTGGTGGTGGTGGTACTGTTGGTGGTGGTGGTACTGGTGGTGGTGGTACAGCTGGTGGTGGTACTGGTGATGGTGGTGGTACTGGTGGTGGTGGTGGTACTGGTGGTACTGGTACAGGTGGTACTGGTGGTACTGGTACTGGTGGTACTAGTGGTACTGGTACTGGTGGTACTGGTGGTACTGGTACTGGTGGTACCAGTGGTACTGGTACTGGTGGTACTGGTGGTACTGGTGGTGGTGGTACTGGTGGTACTGGTGGTACTGGTGGTGTTTGTACTGGTGGTACTGTTGGTGGTGGTGGTGGTACTGGTGGTGGTGGTATTGGTGGTGGTGGTACTGGTGGTGGTGGTACTGGTGCTAATGGAACTGGTGGTGGTGCTGGTGGTACTGGTACTGGTGGTGGTGGTACTGGTGGTGGTGGTACTGGTGGTGGTGGTGGTGGTGGTACTGGTGGTGTTGGTACCGATGGGGGTGGTGGTGGTGGTGGTACTGGTGGTGGTGTTGGTACTGGTGGTGGTGGTACTGGTGGTGGTGGTAGTGGTGGAGGTGGTGGTACTGGTGGTGTTGGTGGTACTGGTGGTTGTGGTGGTACTGGTGGTGGTGGTACTAGTAATGGTGGTACTGGTATTGGAGGTATTGGTGGTGGTGGTATTGTTGGTGGTAGTGGTGATGGTGGTATTGGTGGTGGTACTGGTAGTGGTGGTATTGGTGGTACTGGTACTGGTTGTGGTACTGGTACTGATGGTATTGGGGGTGGTGGTATTGGTGGTGGTACTTGTGGTACTGGTGGTACTGGTGGTACTGGTACTGGTGCTACTGGTATTGGTGCTACTGGTGGTGGTGGTACTGGTGGTAGTGGTACTGGTGGGGTGGTGGTACTGGTGGTGGTGGTGGTACTGGTGGTGGTGGATGTACTGGTGATACTGATACTGGTGGTGGTGGTACTCGTGGTACTGGTACTGGTACTGATGGTGGTGGTACTGGTGGTGATAGTGGTACTGGTGGTGGTGGTGGTACTGGTGATGGTGGTGGTACTGGTGGTGGTGGTACTGGTGGCGGTGGTGGTGGTGGTGGTACTGGTGGTGGTGATACTGGTGGTGGTGGTACAGGTGGTGGTGCTACTGGTGGTGGTGGTGGTACTAGTGATACTGGTACTGGTGGTGGTGGTACTTGTGGTACTGGTACTGATAGTGGTGGTACTGGTGGTGATAGTGGTACTGGTGGTGGTGGTGGTGGTACTGGTGGTACTGGTGGTGGTACTGGTGGTGGTGGTACTGGTGACGGTGGTGGTGGTGGTACTGCTGGTGGTGGTACTGGTGGTGGTGGTACAGGTGGTGGTGGTACTGGTGATGGTGGTGGTACTGGTGGTGGTGGTGGTACTGGTGGTACTGGTACAGGTGGTACTGGTACTGGTGGTGGTTCTGGTGGTGGTTCTGGTGGTGGTACTGGTGGTGGTGGTGGTACTGGTGGTGGTGGATTGTAAATATCAGAGAAAGAGACCAGCATGTGACGTCTTCAAAGTAGTGATAAATAGTGCAGTAGAAGAAGATGTGTAAGTGTTGTAAATTACACAGACACAAAGTGTGAAGTGAGAGTTACATATGATCTGAGCTATAAACACTAACAAAGCACTCCAACACCTGTGATTACACTGCCGTGGCTCAGGAGGAAGAGCGGGGGAGGGGCTATTTCCTGCCCTCTCCGTGATTTGAGTGTGCAGTGTGGCATTGTGTAATGTCATTGCCATCTTTGGCCTAATAAACACTCCAGCTGTAGTTGGGCCCTAGCTTCACCTTCTGGTGCAGGGCGGGCTGTGCTTTATGGCATGCATGGAGGGAGGGAGGGATGGTCTCGGTTGCAGCTCCGGCCTCATACAGTGCCCATGCTATTACTAGTGAGCGAGAGGCGCTGGGGTGGTGGTGGTGGTGGTATTGGTGATGGTGGTGGTATTGGTGGTGGTGGTATTGGTGGTGGTGGTATTGGTGGTGGTGGCATTGGTGGTGGTATTGCTGGTGGTGGTATTGGTGTTGGTGGTACTGGTAGTGGTAGTGGTACTGGTAGTGGTGGTGGTGGTACTCGTGGTACTGGCGGTGGTGGTACTAGTACTTGTACTGGTGGTACTTGTATTGCTGGTGGTGGTTCTGGTACTGGTGGTACTGGTGGTGGTGGTACTAGTAATGGTGGTACTGGTACTGGTATTGGTGGTATTGGTGGTGGTGGTATTGGTGGTGGTAGTGGTACTGGTGGTATTGGTGGTGGTACTGGTACTGGTGGTATTGTACTGGTACTGGTGGTATTGGTGGTGGTACTGGTACTGGTGGTAGTGGTGGTGGTACTGCTACTGGTGGTATTGGTGATGGTACTGGGGATATTGGTGGTGGCACTGGTAGTGGTGGTATTGGCGGTACTGGTACTGGTGGTACTGGTGGTGATAGTGGAACTGGTGGTGGTGGTGGTACTGGTGGTATTGGTGGTGGTACTGGTGATGGTGGTGGTACTGGTGGTGGTAGTACTGGTGGTGGTGGTACTGGTGGTGGTGGAACTGGTGGTTGAGATACTGGTATAGGTGGTGGTGGTACTGGGGGTGGTGGTGGTACTGGTGATACTGGTACTGGTACTGATGGTGGTGTTACTGATACTGGTGGTGGTACTTGTGGTGATAGTGGTACTGGTAGTGGTGGTACTGGTGGCACTGGTGGTGGTACTGGTGATGGTGGTGGTACTGGTGGTGGTGGTACTGGTGGTGGTGGTGGTGGTACTGGTGGTGGTACTAGTAGTGGTGGTACAGGTGGTGGTGATGCTGGTAATGGTGGTGGTACTGGTGGTGGTGGTGGTACTGGTGGTACTGGTACAGGTGGTACTGCTACTGGTGGTGGTTCTGGCGGTGGTACTGGTGGTGGTGGTGGTACTGGTGGTGGTAGTGGTGGTGGTGGTGGTACTGGTGGTGGTGGTGATGGTATTGGTGGTGATGGTACAGGTGGTGGTGGTACTGGTGGTGGTGGTGTTACTGGTGGTGGTGGTACTGGTGGTGGTGGTACTGATGGTGGTGGTGGTGGTACTGGTGGTGGTACTAGTAGTGGTGGTACAGGTGGTGGTGATGCTGGTAATGGTGGTGGTACTGGTGGTGGTGGTGGTACTGGTGGTACTGGTACAGGTGGTACTGGTACTGGTGGTACTAGTGGTACTGGTACTGGTGGTACTGGTGGTACTGGTGGTGGTGGTACTGGTGGTACTGGTGGTACTGGTGGTGTTTGTACTGGTGGTACTGTTGGTGGTGGTGGTGGTACTGGTGGTGGTGATATTGGTGGTGGTGATACTGGTGGTGGTGGTACTAGTAATGGTGGTACTGGTATTGGAGGTATTGGTGGTGGTGGTATTGTTGGTGGTAGTGGTGATGGTGGTATTGGTGGTGGTACTGGTAGTGGTGGTATTGGTGGTACTGGTACTGGTTGTGGTACTGGTACTGATGGTATTGGGGGTGGTGGTATTGGTGGTGGTACTTGTGGTACTGGTGGTACTGGTGGTACTGGTACTGGTGCTACTGGTATTGGTGCTACTGGTGGTGGTGGTACTGGTGGTAGTGGTACCGGTGGGGTGGTGGTACTGGTGGTGGTGGTGGTACTGGTGGTGGTACTGGTGGTGGTGGATGTACTGGTGATACTGATACTGGTGGTGGTGGTACTCGTGGTACTGGTACTGGTACTGATGGTGGTGGTACTGGTGGTGATAGTGGTACTGGTGGTGGTGGTGGTACTGGTGACGGTGGTGGTACTGGCGGTGGTGGTACTGGTGGCGGTGGTGGTGGTGGTGGTACTGGTGGTGGTGATACTGGTGGTGGTGGTACAGGTGGTGGTGCTACTGGTGGTGGTGGTGGTACTAGTGATACTGGTACTGGTGGTGGTGGTACTTGTGGTACTGGTACTGATAGTGGTGGTACTGGTGGTGATAGTGGTACTGGTGGTGGTGGTGGTGGTGGTACTGGTGGTGGTACTGGTGATGGTGGTGGTACTGGTGGTGGTGGTACTGGTGGCGGTGGTGGTGGTGGTACTGGTGGTGGTGGTGGTGGTACTGGTGGTGGTGGTACAGGTGGTGGTGGTACTGGTGATGGTGGTGGTACTGGTGGTGGTGGTGGTACTGGTGGTACTGGTACAGGTGGTACTGGTACTGGTGGTGGTTCTGGTGGTGGTTCTGGTGGTGGTACTGGTGGTGGTGGTGGTGGATTGTAAATATCAGAGAAAGAGACCAGCATGTGACGTCTTCAAAGTAGTGATAAATAGTGCAGTAGAAGAAGATGTGTAAGTGTTGTAAATTACACAGACACAAAGTGTGAAGTGAGAGTTACATATGATCTGAGCTATAAACACTAACAAAGCACTCCAACACCTGTGATTACACTGCCGTGGCTCAGGAGGAAGAGCGGGGGAGGGGCTATTTCCTGCCCTCTCCGTGATTTGAGTGTGCAGTGTGGCATTGTGTAATGTCATTGCCATCTTTGGCCTAATAAACACTCCAGCTGTAGTTGGGCCCTAGCTTCACCTTCTGGTGCAGGGCGGGCTGTGCTTTATGGCATGCATGGAGGGAGGGAGGGATGGTCTCGGTTGCAGCTCTGGCCTCATACAGTGCCCATGCTATTACTAGTGAGCGAGAGGCGCTGGGATGGTGGTGGTGGTGGTATTGGTGATGGTGGTGGTATTGGTGGTGGTGGTATTGGTGGTGGTGGTATTGGTGGTGGTGCCATTGGTGGTGGTATTGCTGGTGGTGGTATTGGTGTTGGTGGTACTGGTAGTGGTAGTGGTACTGGTAGTGGTGGTGGTGGTACTCGTGGTACTGGCGGTGGTGGTACTAGTACTTGTACTGGTGGTACTTGTATTGGTGGTGGTGGTTCTGGTACTGGTGGTACTGGTGGTGGTGGTACTAGTAATGGTGGTACTGGTACTGGTATTGGTGGTATTGGTGGTGGTGGTATTGGTGGTGGTAGTGGTACTGGTGGTATTGGTGGTGGTACTGGTACTGGTGGTATTGTACTGGTACTGGTGGTATTGGTGGTGGTACTGGTACTGGTGGTAGTGGTGGTGGTACTGCTACTGGTGGTATTGGTGATGGTACTGGGGATATTGGTGGTGGCACTGGTAGTGGTGGTATTGGCGGTACTGGTACTGGTGGTACTGGTGGTGATAGTGGAACTGGTGGTGGTGGTGGTGGTACTGGTGGTATTGGTGGTGGTACTGGTGATGGTGGTGGTACTGGTGGTGGTAGTACTGGTGGTGGTGGTACTGGTGGTGGTGGAACTGGTGGTTGAGATACTGGTATAGGTGGTGGTGGTACTGGGGGTGGTGGTGGTACTGGTACTGATGGTGGTGTTACTGATACTGGTGGTGGTACTTGTGGTGATAGTGGTACTGGTAGTGGTGGTACTGGTGGCACTGGTGGTGGTACTGGTGATGGTGGTGGTACTGGTGGTGGTGGTACTGGTGGTGGTGGTGGTGGTACTGGTGGTGGTACTAGTAGTGGTGGTACAGGTGGTGGTGATGCTGGTAATGGTGGTGGTACTGGTGGTGGTGGTGGTACTGGTGGTACTGGTACAGGTGGTACTGCTACTGGTGGTGGTTCTGGCGGTGGTACTGGTGGTGGTGGTGGTACTGGTGGTGGTACTGGTGGTGGTGGTGGTACTGGTGGTGGTGGTGATGGTATTGGTGGTGATGGTACAGGTGGTGGTGGTACTGGTGGTGGTGGTGGTACTGGTGGTGGTGGTACTGGTGGTGGTGGTACTGGTGGTGGTGGTACTGGTGGTAGTGGTGGTACTGGTACTGGCGGTACTGGTAGTGGTGGTACTTGTGGTTGTTGTACCGGTGGTACTCGTACTGGTGGTACTGGTGGTGGTGGTACTGGTACTGTTGGTTGTGGTACTGGTGGTGGTGGTACTGGTGGTGTTGGTATTGGTGGTGGTACTGGTGGTGGTACTGGTGGTGGTGGTGGTACTGGTGGTACTGGTGGTGGTGGTACATGTGGTGTTACTGTTGGTGGTGGTGGTGGTGGTACTGGTGGTACTGGTACTGGTGGTACTAGTGGTACTGGTACTGGTGGTGGTGGTACTGGTGTTACTGGTGGTACTGGTGGTGTTTGTACTGGTGGTACTGTTGGTGGTGGTGGTGGTACTGGTGGTAGTGGTACTGGTGCTAATGGGACTGGTGGTGGTACTGGTGGTACTGGTGGTGGTGGTACTGGCGGTGGTGGTACTGGTGGTGTTGGTACTGGTGGTGGTACTGGTGGTGGTGTTGGTACTGGTGGTACTGGTGGTGGTGGTACTGGTGGTGGTGGTGGTACTGGTGGTGGTGGTGGTACTGGTGGTTGTGGTGGTACTTGTACTGGTAGTTGTGGTGGTGGTACTGGTGGTGGTACTTGTGGTGGTGGTGGTGGTGGTACTGGTGGTGGTACTGGTGGTGTGGTGGTGGTGGTACTGGTGGTACTGGTACTGGTGGTACTGGTGGTACTTGTGGCTGTTCTGGTGGTGGTAGTGGTGGTACTGGTGGTTGTGGTGGTACTGGTGGTGGTGGTACTGATGGTGATGGTACTGGTGGTAGTGGTGGTGGTGGTAGTGGTGGCACTGGTGGTTGTGGTGGTACTGATGGTGATGGTACCGCTGGTGGTGGTACTGGTGGTGGTGGTACTGGTGGTGGTGGTGGTACTGGTGGTGGTGGTAATGGTGGTACTGGTGGTGGTGGTACTGGTGGTGGTGGTACTGGTGGTAGTGGTGGTACTGGTGGTGCTGGTACTGGTGGTGGTGGTGGTGGTACTGTTGGTACTGGTGGTGGTACTGGTGGTGGTGGTACTGGTGGTGGTACTGGTGGTGGTGAAACTGGTGGTACTGGTGGTGGTGGTGGTGGTACTGGTACTGGTGGTGGTGGTACTGGTGGTGGTGGCACTGGTGGTGGTGGTGGTACTGGTGGTGGTGGTACTGGTGGTACTGGTACTGGTGGTGGTACTGGTGGTACTGGTGGTGGTGGTGGTACTGGTGGTAATGGTGGTGGTGGTGGTACTGATGTTACTGGTACTGGTGGTGGTGGTACTGGTGGTGGTGGTACTGGTGGTGGTACTGGTGGTGGTGTTGGTGGTACCAAACAATTACTTCATGATATGGTTACTGGTGGCGGTGGTACTGGTGGTGGTACTGGTGGTGTTGGTGTTACTGGTGGTGGTGGTACCTGTGGTGGTGGTGGGGGTACTGGTGGTGGTTCTGGTGGTTGTGGTAATGGTGGTACTGGTGGTGGTGGTAGTGGTGGTGGTGGTAGTGGTGGTGGTGGTGGTGTTGGTGGTGGTGGTGTTGGTGGTACTAGTGGTGGTACTGGTGGTGGTGGTACTGGTGGTGGTAGTGGTGGTGGTGGTGGTGGCGGCACACATAAGGTATTAGTTCTGCGGGTGAGTGAAGCTTTCTTTGCTGTGCCTATGCTGTGTCTGTTGGATGGAGGTATGATTGCACTACAGATTCCCATTCGGTGTCTCTTGTGCTAGTGAGGGAAGCTTGCACTGCTGGTTTCCATTCTGTACCTTTTCTAAGAAAGATAAAATCCCAAACTGCTGTTGCCCAAGTGGCCCAGAGAGAGAGAGAAGTGCTCACTACTAATGTCCATGGTGTACCTGTTTTGGAAATGGAGGAACCTTACATTTCTAATGTCAATGCTGCACCTGTTCTGTGAGAGAATGTCGCTGCCACTCCTGCTGCCATGCTGTTCTTCTTTGAGCAGGAGAAAATGTGCACTTATGATGTCTATAAGCATCCTGTTCTGTGAGAAAAGGAAGGTTGCAATGCAGATGTCCATTCTAGTTCTCTGAGGGAGGGAATCCTACCCTGTTAATGTTTGTGATATACCTTTTGCTTTGGTGTGGGAAGCTTGCACTATTGGTGTCCATACATTACCTGTTACGTCAGGGAGTAAAGCTTGCACTTCTGATGTCCAAGAAGAACCTGTTCTTTGTGTTAGGAAGCTTGCATTACTGATGCCCATATTGCATCTGCTCTGTCAGGGGTTAAGCTTGAACCTTTACTCATGTGTTATGCCTGTTCTCTGCGGGAGGACAACTCTCACTTTTGAAGAGCATGCTACACATAGTTTGTGAGGGAGGGAAGCTTGAACTGGTGATGTCCATGCAGCATATGCTCTTTTATCAAAGGAAGTTTGCACTGGTGACGCTAATGTCGCACCTGTTCTTTAACAGAGTGAAACACACATTTCTGATGGACCTGCTGGGCCTACACTATCATGAGGTGAACACTGCAATGTTGATGCCCAATGTGTACCTTTTGTTATAGTGAGGGAGTCTTGCTCAGTTGATGCCCATGAGGTGCTTAGTGTGGGAGGGTGTGAAGCATGGTCAGAGAGGGAGGAACGTGTGCACCGATTATCTCCATGGAGTCCCTGTGGTTGTAGCAAGCAAAGCTTGCACTGCTGACGCCTGTGCTCCACCCTTCTGTGAAGGAGCGCAACTTGCTCTCCTGGTGCTAATTCTATGAATATTCTGTGAGTGAATGAAGCTTGCATTGGTGATGTCAATGCTGTGCATGTTCCCTCATCAAAGGAAGCTTGAAGGTGTCATGCCTGTGCTGTGCTTATTCTTTGACAGGGAGACATTTTGGGAATGAGTCAAGCAATTTGCCAGCCTCTACATGGCACAGATACTACATACATTCACAAAAGTACAATGAATTAATTAATCGGGCGCCAAGTATCTCTTGGAAACCCGGCCATCATTTAATTTTCTGGAATGATTGATTTACTCTCCTATCATAAGTAAATAAAGACAGAGAGGCGTCATTATGCTACACTTTGCACCTCTAACTGTTACTGTCTGAATCACATGGTTAAAAAGAGGTGTGAGAGCAAAGGAACTATCCCCATTGGCCCAGCGTGGCACCCAGATATTTCTCAAAATACAATAATTAATATGATAATACAATTTATAATTTTAAAGGCTGTGACACTATAATATAAATGTAATGTCGCCGCTTGTAGAGAGGAAATGTGGTTCTGGGTGTTATGTCCCAATGTTCAGAATGTTCATGAGAGCCATGGCTTCAAATGTACACAGCGACCTGGGCTTGAGGCCTCGTCTGTGTGATGTCACAATTCAGAACCCTGGCCATAGCAACTACTAACACATCAGAACCTTCAGTGTGCAGAGAGATCTGGACAGGAAAGGCGAAGTACCATGGCTCTCAGAGGCAGTAAGATGGAGGGTCCCAGTGGCCTCACCCCAGCGGACTTTGCAGATGCACCCGGAACCACCCAGGACCTTCCTGATTACGAGGAAGAAGGTAAGAGTCCGGAATGGGGTCAGAATAAAAGGATGCGGACCTGGGCTGTAAAGAAGGGCTGGTATCTCCCAGGCGTAAAGCACCGCTATGACACAAACTTGGCATAAAAACTTCTGAATTTAAGAAAAGGGGATGATGTATTTGTAGAGGGCGAGTGATGACTACACGGTTTGTTCGAGTCGAGGTTGGACCCTGAATATTCACTGAGTAATAAACTATGTTTAAGTGGACATGAACAGTCGACAAGGAACCTGCCAATGTTAAAGCAAAGCCCATACTTAGGGCTGTCTAGAACTTAACACTCGACCATATAAATACAAAATAAAGGTGTGACAGAGCTGCAATACTGAACTTTTTATGACAAATAACATCTGCTCAGGGCTGGTGCTAAGCGTGGGCAGTATGGGCGGCGGCCGAGGGCCCCGCACTCAGTCCACCAATATGGGGCGTCGCGCGGACTCACACATATGCTCCATCGCTGCGAGGCCCAGGGGAGGGGCATCTGTCTTCTGGCCTCGCAGCAGGGCCGGATTGGCCGTAGCGGGCACCGGAAGTTTCCCCATTGGGCCGGAACGGTGGGGGCCGGTTTTGGACCGGGGGGGTGTTTTTGTTAGTGGGGGCCGGTTTTGCAGCAGTGCTGCAAAATCAGCCCCTTTTAACAATAGAGCACGCAGCAGCGGTGTTCCTGCCAGCACCCTCCCCCCGGACGCCAGTTGAACTTAATTGCCAGGGCTGATTTGCGATCCCAGTCTGTCCCTGCCTCGCAGGCATGTGGTGCGCTGCCAGAAACAGGGGAAGGCCCTTCGGAAAGACAAGCAACTCTCACTATTTCAGCCCTTGATGAGCTGTGAAAGAGATGCATGTCAGTGTCTGAGAGGGGGCGTTGCTGCACAGGAGGGGCCCTGCACCATGCAGGTTCAGGATCACTTTCAAATATTGGAATGCAAATAGTGTTGTCATCTTTCCAGGAGAAAAATCCAGGCCCTTCCTTGCTGTTTTAGGAGTCTGCAAAGGCTGGGACACAATACTAACTACCACTTTAAACAAAAGCATATGTATTATTTGTAACAAGTCGTTTCTCTCTTTGTTTACCTGAATTATTACTCAGGGATGGGTGCAGCTCTAGAACACATTTAAATGTGTTTTCTGTTTATATTTGAAGCTTTGATTATGTACAGAGAAGGCCTAAAAATAACAGCTTTAGGTGATTTTATACCAGCCGGGACATGAAACAGAACAGAACAGGACAGAAAACCAGCCAGGTGGCAACCCTAGTTGCAAACAGCCTTGAATGAGGGATGAAAACCATTTTTTGCAATTTTGTATAGCACAAACTCAACCCGAAAGTATTGCAGTGCTTAACATGAGAACCAGTTACATTATACAAGGACACCTTCTTTTCTTTTTTTAGGCACAGGGAGATTACGTGATTTGCCCAGAATCACAGGATCTTGAGCTGATGCCAAGACTGGAAGCTGGTTGCCCAGGTATAAAGTCGGCACCTCTAGCTGTAATGCCACATCCTGGTTAGACGGTGCGTGGCAGGCAGATGCTACATGAAAGCTCGGCTCTTTATGGACTTGTGGTACTAACTGGACCTCAAGCTGAGCCAGAGCCAGGGAGTACGCCTTTGGGAGCTATTTCTCACATTAAGCCTGTTTCAAAGTGCTGCCGTATTGTCAGATTAGTCGATGAGGCACACAGACAGTGTTATTTGGCCAGGATCAAACAGTTTGTTAAATTAGTAGAGGCAGTACACTGCTACTTGTTGCAAAGACTATATATTTACCACTGTACTGCATTTAGATGACTAGTACATATGACTGGGCACCTCCCTTCTCTCAGGAATTATTCAGTACATTTTTAGAAATCTAGGTGACTATCAGTTTTCACATTGAATCAAAGTACTCCCAATCTTGCCAAAAAGGGAGAAGCAGAGTTATAAACAGGGCCACTGGAATTATATGGTAGAGTAGGGTCAAGTTATGCGACAGGGATGAGTAAATTATGCACCAAAAAAAGGCATATTATGCAGCGTAATTCAGCACATTTTATGATATTATTACTTCAATAATTGGTCATTTTTGCACTGAACACTGCCTGGGCATAGGTTGCACTTAATTAGTACCAGTTTAACATTCAATTGTAGCAATAAGCAACAGAAAGGGTAACCAGTCCAGCTTTTCAAAGGATCTTCTGCTGCAAGGCAACACGTGTTGTGTTAATAGGAACTTTTGAACCATTTGAGCTAGAAACAACATTTTTTTCAATCACGGCATTTATAGAGCGCGCTACTCACCCGGGAGGGTCTCAAGGCGCTGGGGGAGGGGGTAAGTTACTGCTCGAACAGCCAGGTCTTGAGCTGTTTCCTGAAGGAGAGATGGTCCTGGGTTCGCCGAAGGTGAGTGGGGAGGGAGTTCCAGGTCTTGGCTGCCAGGTAGGAGAAGGATCTTCCTCCGGCGGTGGCTCTGCGGATGCGTGGTACGGTGGCGAGGCGTGGCTGGTTGATCGTAGCTGGCGGGTGGGCGTGTAGAAGGTCATGCGGTCGTTGAGGTACTTTGGGCCCAGGTCGTGGAGGGCCTTGTGTGCGTGGGTGAGGATTCTGAACGTGATTCTCTTGCTGACGGGGAGCCAGTGCAGGTCTTTCAGGTGTCCGGTGATGTGGCTGTGTCGGGGGATGTCCAGGATGAGTCGTGCGGAGGCGTTCTGGATGCGCTGGAGTCTTTTTGAAGTTTGGCTGTGGTTCCGGCGTAGAGGGTGTTCCCATAGTCCAGTCGGCTGGTGACGAGTGCCTGGGTGACGGTTTTCCTGGTTTCAGTGGGGATCCATCTGAAGATCTTGCGGAGCATGCGCAGGGTGTTGAAGCACGAAGATGAGACGGCGTTGACTTGTCTGGTCATCAACAGGGAGGAGTCCAGGATGAAGCCCAGGTTGCGTGCGTGGTCCGTTGGCTTGGGCGCGGTGCCCAGGGCCGGGGGCCACCAAGAGTCGTCCCAGGCGGAGGGTGATGAGCCCAGGATGAGGACTTCCGTCTTGTCTGAGTTCAGTTTAAGGCGGCTGTTCCTCATCCAGTCGGCGACGTCTCTCATCCCGTCGTGTAGGTTGGCTCTGGCGGTGGTGGGGTCGTTGGTGAGGGAGAGGATCAGCTGGGTGTCGTCGGCGTAGGAGATGATGTTGAGGTTGTGTTGGCGTGCGATGGCTGCGAGGGGGCTCATGTAGACGTTGAAGAGGGTTGGACTGAGTGAAGATCCTTGTGGAACGCCGCAGATGACTTTGGTGGCCTTGGATCTGAACGGGGGAGGCGGACTCTCTGGGTTCTTCCGGCGAGGAACGAGATGATCCATTCCAGTGCTTTCTCTCGGATTCCGATGTTGCTGAGGCGCTTCACTAGGGTGCGGTGGCAGACGGTGTCGAACGCCGCGGAGAGGTCCAAGAGGATGAGGGCTGCTGTTTCCCCGTTGTCGGTTAGGGTTCTGATGTCATCGGTGGCTGCGATAAGGGCGGTCTCGGTGCTGTGGTTGGCCCGAAACCCGGACTGCGAGGGGTCGAGGATCCATTCGTCTCGAGGAAGGCGGCAAGCTGTCTGTTGACGGTCTTCTCGATGACTTTGGCCGGAAACGGAAGGAGCGAGATGGGACGGTAGTTCTTGAGGTCGGTGGGGTCCGCCGTTGGTTTCTTCAGGAGGGCGGTAAGCTCGGCGTGCTTCCAGCTCTCCGGGAAGGTGGCGGTGTGGAAGGAGGAGTTGATGATGTCCCGGAGATGGGGTGCGATGGTGGCATCGGCTTTGTTGAAGATGTGGTGTGGGCAGGGGTCGGTAGGTGATCCGGAGTGGATGGAGTTCATCGTGCGGGTGGTGTCTTCGGTGCTGATCGGGGTCCAGTTGCAGAGGGTGGTGGTGGCGGGCGTTGGTTCGGCGGTAGGGTGCGTGGTTTGTGCATCGAAGCTGTTATGTATGTCGGTGATCTTGCGGTGGAAGAACGCGGCGAGTGAGTTGCAGAGGTCTTGCGAGGGGGTGATGTCGTTGTTTCCGGCGCTGGGGTTGGAGAACTCTTTGACGATGCTGAAAAGTTCCTTGCTGTCGTGGGCGTTGTTGTCCAGTCGTTCTTTGAGTGCCGACTTCTTGGTGGCACGGATCAGCTGGTGGTGTTTGCGGGTGGCGTGCTTGAGGGCGGTCCTGTTGTCTGTGGTCTGGTCGAGTCGCCAGGTTTTCTCGAGAGTGCGGCAGTTCTTCTTGGATTCCTTGAGTTCGTTGGTGAACCAAGGGGTTTTCTTGCTTCCGGGTCTGCTGGGAGGGTTTTTAGTGGTGCGAGGTCGTCGGCGCAGGCGGTCAGCCACTTGGCGAGGTTGCTGGCTGCTTCGTTTGGGTCCGTTGTGTTGGTGGGTGTGTTCTGGCTGAGGGAGGCGGTGAGCTGCTCGGCGGTGATCTTGCTCCAGCTCCGGCGGGGAGCCTGTTGCGGGTGGTGGTGGGTTGCAGTCTTTCTGAAGCTGAAGTGGACGCAGCTGTGGTCGGTCCAGTGGAGTCCGGTGGCGTGGCTGAAGGAGATGTGCTTGCTGGAAGAGAAGACGGGGTCAAGCGTGTGGCCGGCGTAGTGGGTGGGCGTGTTCACCAGTTGCTTGAGTCCGAGGTTGGCGAGGTTGTCCAGCAGGGCGGTGGTGTTTCTGTCGTTGTTGTTCTCCAGGTGGAAGTTGAGGTCCCCTAGGAGGATGTAGTCGGCGGAGGGCATGGCGTGCGGGCTGATGAAGTCTGCGATGTCTTCGCTGAATAGTGTGCGTGGTCCCGGGGGTCTGTAGATGAGGGTGCCTCGGAGGGTGGTCTTGGGGTCAGTGTGTATCTGGAAGTGTAGGTGTTCGGCGGCGGTGAAGGTCTCGTCGGAGTTAGTCGAGATGCGGATGGTGTTCTTGTGTACGATGGCGATGCCTCCTCCCGTCTGGTTGACGCGGTCCCTCCGGGTGATCTTGTATCCGTCCGGGATGGCTATGGCGATGTCGGGCGCTGAGGAGGCGTTCATCCAGGTTTCGGTGAGGAAGGCGACGTCCGGTGCTGTTGCGTCGAGCAGGTCCCAGAGTTCCACGGCGTGCCTGTGGACGGAGCGGGTGTTCAACAGGATGCATTTCAGGTGGTTGCTGCTGGTGCACGTCTTGGCGGAGGTGGTGCACGTCCGGGGGCAGGTGAATCGGCAGGTTTGGCAGGTGAAGGGTCCGTGGGTGCGTCTCGGTGAGGCTCGGTAGCAGGCAGGGTTCCGGCCGGCATTGAGTGCGGTGAGGGTGGCGGCGTCGTAGGTCCGTCGAGTAGTGTTGCATCGGTGGGATCCAGGGGTTCTGGCGCTGGGCGCGGTCCAGGCGCGGACGGGCGCAGACGGGCTTGCCTTAGGCGCGCCTTCGGCGCGCCAGCGCGCGGCACGCGCAGCGGCCGCCATTTATGGGGAGGTGGGAGGGAGGAGCAGCTGGGAGGCGGGAGGCAGGGGCAGCGAATGGGCAGTCAGGGGGCGGGGCCGCAGGGACGCAGCGGCGGGAATGGCTAGAGGCAGCGGGGGCACAAAAGTAAAAGGGGAGAGAAAACAGACAAAAATACGGGCACAACGCAAATGGGGCAGCGAGGGGCACAGAAAGGAAAATGGGGGAGAAAACAGACAGAAATACGGGCACAACGCAAATGGGGCAGCGAGGGGCACAGAAAGGAAAATGGGGGAGAAAACAGACAGAAATACGGGCACAACGCAAATGGGGCAGCGAGGGGCACAGAAAGGAAAAAATGGGGGAGAAAACAGACAGAAATACGGGCACAACGCAAATGGGGCAGCGAGGGGCACAGAAAGGAAAATGGGGGAGAAAACAGACAGAAATACGGGCACAACGCAAATGGGGCAGCGAGGGGCACAGAAAGGAAAATGGGGGAGAAAACCGACAGAAATACAGGCACAACGCAAATGGGGCAGCGAGGGGCACAGAAAGGAAAATGGGGGAGAAAACAGACAGAAATACGGGCACAACGCAAATGGGGCAGCGAGGGGCACAGAAAGGAAAATGGGGGAGAAAACAGACAGAAATACAGGCACAACGCAAATGGGGCAGCGAGGGGCACAGAAAGGAAAATGGGGGAGAAAACAGACAGAAATACGGGCACAACGCAAATGGGGCAGCGAGGGGCACAGAAAGGAAAATGGGGGAGAAAACAGACAGAAATACGGGCACAACGCAGATGGGGCAGCGAGGGGTACAGAAAGGAAAATGGGGAGAGAAAACAGACAGAAATACAGGCACAACGCAAATGGGGCAGCGAGGGGCACAGAAAGGAAAAAACAGACAGAGATACAGGCACCGGGGCCACAAGCGGAAGGGCGATCTTACCAGCAGCAGCAGCGGGCGGACAACACAGGCGGAGCTGTGTGGTGGGTGGCGGAGTTTGTTAAAACGTGCAGATTATGCAGCAGATGATGAATTAGGTGATAAATCTATAATTCTGATAAAAATGCAGCAGCCACTCAATCGCATAATCCCAGTGGCCCTGGCAATACATTTAGAAAAGTTATCGCCCAAGAGCACACAATTTGGCCAAATGGAAGGCAAGGATTGAAAAACGCATCTCTTGGCTCCATTTCTCCAACTAGTCCACTAGACTACAACTGGGATGTCAGTGAGTCTGATGGAAAGGCTAAGGGGATGTCTCTCCAAGGGAATTGCCACTCTGTTTCCGGCCATGCTCAGCTTTAGAACATGGTGATTAGATGCCAAATATCTTAGTTCCATGGTAAAAACGTTGTGGTTAGACCAGGTCCTGTGGCAGTGGGTACTTACTGGACAGTATGCGTGGTAGATACTGATTTACTACTGTTACATTTCTAAATTAGTTGCTCAAAATTTGCAATTGTGAGCAGTCAAGGCTTACTCCAATAGGTGGTAAAGGGATTAGAACTCAAACATAGCATGAAGAGTAATCACACTCTAGAAACTCAGGGGAATATGTTCAAGCCCCTATCGTCACCACAACGTCACCGATATTGACTTTGTGGTAGCGATATGGGGCTGCGCCTTATTAACAAAGCAGCGTTAAGCCACTTAACATGGCTTAACGCTGACTTGTACGTTAGGCCCCCTTTCACGCTATGGTTAGCGTGAAAGGGGTGGGCAGTGGGTGTTGCGGTGGGCATTCCACTGCAACACCCATTCATTTTGACGCTGCCCCCTATGTACAAGGGTGGCGTACATAGAAGGCAGCGCCAAAATTAAGACCAGGTAAAAACCGGTCTTAAGTTGGCAAAACAATGAGAAATGCATTATTTCTCCTCGTTTTTGCTTTTTCCATGTGTGCTGCCGTGTGCAGCACACATGGAAAAAGCAAATGCCATGGTTTGTTTATGTACAGTAAGGTGTCTCTTCCTGTACATAAACAAACTTTAAAAAAACAATGCCATTTTGTCACTTTCATGTGTGCTGCATGAAGCAGCATACATGAAAGTGACAGAATGGCATTTTAGGATTGTTTGTTTATTTGTAGGAAGGTGTCCCTTCCTGCACATAAACAATCCTCCCCTGCACACACACACCCTTGCACTATGGTGCAAGGGTGCAGAAATTCCCTTTCTGCCCTGGTATAGCCATCGGCCAGTGGCATCACCATCAGTAATGTGGCGGGTGCAGTGGGCACTGGGCCCAGCGGTATTTAGTGCCCAATGTTCCCTAATTATGGGTTTATTTTACTCTGCAGCCAGTGAGCAAGAGTGAGGGGGTGCTTTTACTTTGCACCAGCATCCCTAGCACCATTGCTGTGCTACTTGCCTCTCTTATATGGGAATTGCAGCCATGTTCCAGATTTGTGAGGCATGGGAGAGGTCCTCCCTCTAATGAGCATTAGAGTCAGCTTTGGTAGGACACTCAGGGGAGGAGGCACCAGTCCATATGCTTAGCAGAGCAGGACTATGGCTGTGAGGCTCATTGGGGGCCTCTCTCAGGGGGTAGCTGTCAGTGGTGCAGCAGGTGCAGTGGCACCAGGAATCATGGATGTTCTGAAACCAATGCACCCAGATTATGGCTGCGCTTTACTGACCAGCATCCTTTTCTTGCATTAGGGCCCATGGCTACATTACTATGCCACTAGTCCCTTCTCTCATGCACCGCACAGCCATGATCCAGAGCTGCGAAGGTCAGGATAGGTCCATCCTTCCCTAGACCTACCAGCCATGGTCCAGTGCTGAGAGGCATAAGGGAGGAAGCCTGCTGCTTTGGACCTTGCAGCACTGGTCTATGGCTGCAAAGCCCAGAGCAAGAGGCCCCTCTGAAGGGCATAGATATCAATAGTGCAGCAAGCGCAGTGGGAGTGTGGCCTCGTAGGTTTATGGGTCCAATGTGCCCAAATTATGGCTGTATTTTACTCTCCACAAAAAAGTCTACAAAAAGTGATGGATGGAATGCCTGAATTAATCACATCAACTGGTAATTCCGCAGGCTGCATCCCACTCCATTATTTTGCACACCCTGCTACCTCAGTTTGGACCCAGCCATATGCAAATCAGTCTTGTCCCTGCTCCAATGGGAAAAGACCAGACCAAACTACCAGGCCAGGTCTTCCCTGAACCGGAGCACAAGCAACCCAGGACAGGTGCCACCCTAGTTAGGGATCATCGGGCAGGTTTAGATTGGTTCCAGTAACATAGTGAGCACAGTACCCACGTCTGGGGATACCCATCCCTCTTAGGGCAACTCACTAAAGTATCCAAAAAAAGGGAAGGATAGAATGCTTGAATTAATCCCAGCCATTGCTGAGGCTGATGCCCCCTATGATGAACTGTGGTCCACCAGGGGAGCCTCGTCTCAATTTGAAGACCTCTGCTTCCACCATTTGTTTTTATATTTTGTGCACTTCCAAACTGAGAGATTTTACTTAGCTGATGAGGCACGGATATTTTGGTCTATATTGTTATAGCCCTAGAAGTTGTATAGAGATTTTTTGCTTTTTTGCTCTGTTTTAGACATGAAATACTATCCATGATGGTCATATACTGACCGGACACAACCCTAGAGGCCTGGCCTTTCTCCCATGGGGCTTGCAGCCATAGTCCAGCACTGTGAGACCCAAGGAAATGGACCAGTTTGTGGGCTTGGCTCGCAGCATTGTTTAATTGTTCAAAATGAGGAGAAATTAAATGAGAAGAGATACATCTCAAATCTGTTAACTGAATCTGCATTATGCTAACGTACAAAATGAAATGCACTCTGGAACCATGTACTTGTCTACTAATTATTAGTGTCAGAACTTTTAAAGGCTTCAGAGAACGTTGATAGGGGTGTTGTAGCCATTGCTCATTGCACATGACATTAAACCCTT
Organism: Calotriton arnoldi; assembly: GCA_963921515.1. Taxonomy (NCBI): domain Eukaryota; kingdom Metazoa; phylum Chordata; class Amphibia; order Caudata; family Salamandridae; genus Calotriton; species Calotriton arnoldi. Next base: position 100,460 of record CAWUFW010017327.1, on the reverse strand, counting down.
TTAGCCTACATATGATTGTATTCTGGTCATTCTGTTGTTTCTCAGTGACTAGGGTAATGCTTTTATGAGAAGACAAACTATTTTCAACTGTTTTATTTGCTTTTGTATCTTTTTTGCACATACCCGATCTTGCAATGGGTATCTGGGAAGCCATCTTGGAGCTTTTATCCACACTGGCTCCCTTAAGGGCATTCTACACGCTGCAGCACACCTCACTAGGGCATGAAGAAATATAACCACATCATAACACTGTGATGGAACTCCATAGGTCCTCCCTGTTGTCCTGCGCCACCTTCAAGCTCAGCTGTATTATCTGCAAAGCTATCACAATGCGTTAACAGTCTACAAACCAGCTACCTTTCCCATCACTCCTTGACCTGATGCTTGTCGTTGACCCTGTACAGTGCTCCGCTGCTTTTGGCTAGGTTTGCACTATATGACTGACATCCCTGCCTTCTTGGAAGACAAGCTTGCCATCTCCAGTGGCTCTCCACACACCCGCAGCAAGGACACCTTCAGATGGATGAAGAAGACATGCTAAAAAGAGACAACAATAGAAAAAGGCCTTTCCCATCCATGCCCCAAGGATCTGGAATGTTATTCTCATGTCTATCTGGACAGTCCAAAGTCAGCTCCAATTAAGAAAACAGCGAATACTCAATTTAAAAAAAAACTAAATCATGATGCAGTCATGATCCACAACTCCTCTCACATGTTGACTGTGTCTTTGACCCTGTACAGTGTGTAGCAGCTTTTCAGCTTGGTTTGTGCTATATAAATACAGCATACACATATACGTATCTAATCCTCTAATCTGGAAACATATTGCTAACATTTGATTGAATTTAAGAGATTTGGAGAGACCTAAGCCAAACCTTTCCATCCAGTGTGACTATTATAATGTATTTCCGTTTAATTGAAATTTAAAATATGTTCTTATTTTATTAGTGTTAAGATATATGTTTTTGTTTTACTGATATCCACGCCAATAAAGTTGGTTCTTGCAAAGTCGCTAACAATAGACAATTGATGGCACTTCATATGATGTGGTTTTTTGTGTGTGTCTTGCAGCACCAGACCATGGATGTGAAGTCCAGGGCAGTGGGGCCACATCCCAGAGGCTTTGCAGCACTACATGATAGCTGTGAGGCCGGAGAATGGGAAAACACTCTCATGAGTCTCACAGCTGTGGGTCATGGTGCGGTGGTCCATGGAAGGGAACACCCCTCCCTGGTCTTGCAGTGCTACACTATTGTTGTGAGACCAATGGTAGAGGGTTTCCCTATCCTGGGTCCCTTTTTCTGGGCATCGCAGCACTAGACCATGGTTGCAAGGCCTAGGAGAGTGGAGGTCCCTATGCCTTGTAGCCATGTTATAGCATTGCCAGGCCATCGAGAGGGCACCTCTCCCCTGGGCCTTGCTGTCATGCTTATGTTACTGCGAGGCTCATGGGTTAGTGGGCTCTCTCCCCTAATCCTCTCAGTGCTACACCATGTCTGAGAAGCCCAGGAGGTGGGGAAGGGCACCTCGTGTGGGCCCCTCCCCTAGGCCCCATTGAAACTGTCTCACAGCTCTGTACCATGGCTCTGTGCATAGGTCGATGTCAAGGTCCAAGTCCTGTGATGCCATTTCCTGTGATTTCACGTTGCATGCAATTAGAGGGGCTAGCACATTCCCTTTCTGCCCTGGCATAGCCATCGGCTAGTGGCATCACCATCAGTAGTGTAGCGGGTGCAGTGGTACGGGGCCCAGGGGTATTAAGTACCCAATGTTCCCAAATGATGGATTTATTTTACTGTGCAGCCAGTGGGCAAGAGTGAGGGGGTGCTTTTACTTTGCAATGCCCATATAAGAGAGACAAGTAGCACAACAATGGTGCTCTGGGTGCTGGTGCAGCCATGTTCGAGATGTGTGAGGCATGGGAGAGGTCCTCCCTCTAATGGGCATTAGAGTCAGCCGTGGTTGGACACGCAGGGGAGGAGGCACCAGTCCATGAGCTTAGCAGAGCAGGACTATGGCTGTGAGGCTCATTGGGGGCCCTCTCTCTGGGGTGTAGTTGTCAGTGGTGCAGCAGGTGCAGTGGCACCAGGGATTATGGATGTTCTGGAACCAATGCACCCAGATTATGGCTGCGCTTTACTGACAGCATCATTTTCTTGCATCAGGGCCCCTGGCTACATTACTATGGCACTGGTCCCTTCTCTCATGCACCGCACAGCCATGATCCAGAGCTGCGAAGGTCAGGAAAGGTCCATCCTCCCCTAGGCCTACCAGCCATGGTCCAGTGCTGAGAGGCATAAGGGAGGAAGTCTGCAGCTTTGGGCCTTGCCCTGGGCTTTGCAGCCATAGACCATTGCTGCAAGAGGCCCCTCTGAAGGGCATAGATATCAATAGTGCAGCAAGCGCAGTGGGAGTGTGGCCTCGTGGGGTTATGGGTCCAAGGCGCCCAAATTATGGCTGTATTTTACTCTCCACAAAAAAGTCTACAAAAAGTGATGGATGGAATGCCTGAATTAATTACAATCAACCAATCAATCAATCAATCAGGGGTTTATAGAGCGCAGCTACTCACCTGAAGGGGTCTCAAGGCGCTATGGGAAGGTGGGGGTGCGCATCTACTGGTAATTCCGCAGGCTGCATCCCACTCCATTATTTTTCACACCCTGCTACCTCAGTTTGGACCCAGCCATATGCAAATCAGTCTTGTCCCTGCTCCAATGGGAACAGAACAGACCAAACTACCAGGCCAGGTCCTCCCTGAACCGGAACTCAAGCAACCCAGGACAGGTGCTGCCATAGTTAGGGATCATCAGCCAGGTATAGCTTGGTTCCAGTAACATAGTGAATAGTGAATATATCTATCTATCTATCTTGCTATCTATCTATCTATCTATCTATCTATCTATCTATCTGTCTATATATATATATATATATATATATATATATATATATATATATATATATATATATATATATATATATATATATAGCAAAAAACAAGGTGTTCATGATACTCCCAAGGTGGAACACTGCTTTGGATATATATATATATATTATTTTTATTATAATTTTATTTTATAACTTACCTGCAATATACAAACTGCAGGGTTACATCCAGAATGAGGAGCAACCTGCATTAAGCTGTGCTAAACGTGTGCTTTACAACAGCAAGCTCTGCTCTTATGGGGGCTTTAGCTCACATTCTTTATGTTTAAATGTCCTACCACTCTTCACACCTAATTCTACTAGCTAGGTTAGAGACAGGAACAGCAATCTCTATAAATAAAACACATGATAATGTAAAGAAGAGATTAAAATAAATGCTTACATCCACTGTGCAAAATATTTTGATGATGTTCCAAAAATAACATGATGGATTGGCAGCAAACGTATTTAGGTTTCGGCCTAGTGGTGCTAGACGGAATCTATTGCAACATATTTGTTGAGAAATGGTGAAAAGTAGACTGTGGATTCTTTACAAATTCATAACAGTCCGGCACATATTAGTACACTGCAAAAGACTGCTTTCATTTCATTGCCTGGATGGTAAATCTTCCATTATTTGTAGTACCTTGTTATGGAAACTGCTGCTTTAACCTTCTTGCAATGGTAGTCGAACCACCAGAATGCCATAAAAAGATGGTTGGCTGTACCGGAAGTAATACTGTTATCCCCCTGGCATCACACATGGACCCTGGAACAGTGCAGATACTGTACTTCTTCAGAGAATGAGGGAAGCTTGCACTGCTGGCATTCATTCTCTAAACTTTTTGATACCAAAAAAGCTTCTACTGCTGATAAACATGAGGTATCAGCTCTGGTTGTGAGTGAAGCTTTCTTTGCTGGTGCCCTGGCTTCACACATGAACCCTCAAACAGTGCACATACTGTGCATGTTCAGAGAGTGAGGGAAGCTTGCATTGCTGATGTCCATGCTGTACATGTTTGGTTAACCAAGAAAGCTTCTACTGCTGATCCACATAAGGTATAAGTTCTGCGGGTGAGTGAAGCTTTCTTTGCTGTGCCTATGCTGTGTCTGTTGGATGGAGGGATGATTGCACTACAGATTCCCATTCGGTGTCTCTTGTGCTAGTGAGGGAAGCTTTCACTGCTGGATTCCATTCTGTACCTTTTCTAAGAAAGGTAAAAGCCAAAACTGCTGTTGCTCAAGGGGCCCAGAGAGAGAGGGAAGTGCTCGCTGCTAATGTCCATGGTGTACCTGTTTTGGTAATGGAGGAACCTTACATTTCTAATGTCAATGCTGCACCTGTTCTGTGAGGGAATGTCGCTGCCACTCCTGCTGCCATGCTGTATTTGTCTGAGCAGGAGAAAATGTGCACGTCTGATGTCTATAAGAATCCTGTTCTGTGAGAAAAGGAAGCTTGCAATGCAGATGTCCATTCTAGTTCTCCGAGGGAGGGAATCCTACCCTGTTAATGTTTGTGATCTACCTTTTGCGTTGGTGTGGGAAGCTTGTACTATTGGTGTCCATGCAGTTACGTCAGGGAGTAAAGCTTGCACTTCTGATGTCCAAGAAGAACCTGTTCTTTGTGTTAGGGAAGCTTGCATTACTGATGCCCATATTGCATCTGCTCTGTGGGGGGTAAAGCATGCACTTTTACTCATTTGCTGTGCCTGTTCTCCGTGGGAGGACAACTCGCACTTTTGAAGACCATGCTGTAGATAGTCTGTGAGGAAGGGAAGCTTGCACTGGTGATGTCCATGCAGCATATGTTTAATTATCAAGGGAAGCTTGCACTGGCGAGGTCCATGCAGCATATGTTCAATTATCAAGGGAAGCTTGCACTGGTGATGTCCCTGCAGCATATGTCCAATTATCAAGGGAAGCTCACACTGGTGATGTCCAGGCAGCATATGTGCAAGTATCAAGGGATGCTTGCACTGGTGATGTCCAGGCAGCATATGTTCTATTATCAAGGGAAGCTTGCACTGGTGATGTCCAGGCAGCATGTGTTCTATTATCAAGGGAAGCTTGCACTGGTGATGTTCAGGCAGCATATGTTCTGTTATCAGAGGAAGTTTGCACTGGTGATGTCCAGGCAGCATATGTTCAATTATCAAGGGAAGCTTGCAATGGTGATGTCCAGGCAGCATATGTTCTATTATCAAGGGAAGCTTGCACTGGTGATGTCCAGGCAGCATATGTTCTATTATCAAGGGAAGCTTGCACTGGTGATGTTCAGGCAGCATATGTTCTGTTATCAGAGGAAGTTTGCACTGGTGATGTCCAGACAGCATATGTTCAATTATCAATGAAAGCTTGCACTGGTGATATCCAGGCAGCATATGTTCTATTATCAAGGGAAGCTTGCACTGGTGATGTCCAGGCAGCATATGTTCTATTATCAAGGGAAGCTTGCACTGGTGATGTCCATGCAGCATATGTTCTATTATCAAGGGAAGCTTGCACTGGTGATATCCAGGCTGCATATGTTGTATTATCAAGGGAAGCTTGCACTGGTGACACTAATGTCACACCTGTTCTTTAACAGAGGGAAACACACATTTCTGATGGACATGCTGGGCCTGCTCTCGCATGAGGTGAACACTGCAATGTTGATGCCCAAGTTGTACCTTTTGTTATAGTGAGGGAGTCTTGCTCAGTTGATGCCCATGAGGTGTTTAGTGTGGGAGGGTGTGATACATGGTCAGAGAGGGAGGAACGTGTGCACCGCTTATCTCCATGGTGTCCCTGTGGTTGTAGTAACCAAAGCTTGCACTGCTGATGCCTGTGCTCCACCCTTCTCTGAAGGAGGGCAACTTGCTCTCCTGGTGCTAATTCTATGCATAGTCTGTGAGTGAATGAAGCTTACATTGGTGATGTCAATGCTGTGCATGTTCCCTCATCAAAGGAAGCTTGAAGGTGTCATGACCATGCTGTGCTTCTTCCTTGAAAGGGAGACGTTTGCACTGATGATGGCCATGCTGGACTTGCTCCTTGATGCAGTGAGGACTACACTGTAGGTATCCACACTGCGACTTATATGATAATGAGGGAAGATGGCACTATTGCTTTCCTTGTGTTACCAGTTCTGTCATCCATAGATGCTTGACCCACTGATCCATTCTTTATGTGAGGAAGGCTTGCTCTGTTGAAACCCATAATAGAGCCTCTTCTGTCATGTTCTACAAGGGAAGGAAGCTTGCTCTGATCCTGTTGTGCTGGACATGTTTTTTGTCTGATGCTTGATGTTGAATTGTGCCTGATCTGTGGAAGAGGGCAACACACATTACTGATGCCCAAGCTACATATATTCTGTGAGTGAGAGAAGCTTGCAATGGTTATATCCATGCTGTAAATGGTTATTTCCAAAGGGCACTTGCACTGATGATATCTATTTCATACTTGCTCATGACAGAAAAATGTACATTGCAGTCCCACCACAGGCATTGTGCAACAGAGCATAGAGATACTCAGGTAGTGTGTGTGACTGTCAAGCATTTCTGTGAAAATGTTCAATAGCTTGTTGCCACCTTGTATGCATGGTTCGGAATTTTGCGAATGAGTCAAGCAATTTGCCAGCCTCTACATGGCACAGATAATACATACATTCACAAAAGTACAATGAATTAGTTAATCGGGCGCCAAGTAAATCTTGGAAACCCGGCCATCCTTTAATTTTCTAGAACGATTGATTTACTCTCCTATCATAAGTAAAGAAAGACAGAGAGGCGCCATTATGCTACACCTTACACCTCTAACTGTTACTGTCTGAATCACATGGTTAAAAACGAGGTGTGAGAGCAAAGGAACTATCCCCATTGGCCCAGCGTGGCACCCAGATATTTCTCAAAATGCAATAATTAATATGATAATACAATTTATAATTTTAAAGGCTGTGACAAAATAATATAAATGTAATGTCGCCGCTTATAGAGTGGATATGTGGTTCTGGATATTAGGTCCCAATGTTCAGAATGTTCAGGAGAAGCCATGGCTTCAAAGGTACACAGCGACCAGGGCTTGAGGCCCCGTCTGTGTGATGTCACAACTCAGAACCCTGGCCATAGCAACTACTAACACATCAGAACCTTCAATGTGCAGAGAGATCCGGACAGGAAAGGTGAAGTACCAGGGCTCTCAGAGGCAGTAAGATGGAGGGTCCCAGTGGCCTCACCCCAGCGGACTTTGCCGATGCGCCCGGAACCACCCAGGACCTTCCTGATTGTGAGGAAGAAGGTAAGAGTACGGAATGGGGTCAGAATAAAAGGATGCGGACCTGGGCTGTAAAGAAGGGCTGGTATCTCCCAGGCGCAATGCTCCGCTATGACACAAACTTGGCATAAAAACTTCTGAACTTAAGAAAAGAGGATGATGTATTTGTAGAGGCCGAGTGATGACTACATGGTTTGTTCGACTCGAGGTTGGATCCAGAATATTCACTGAGTAATAAACTATATTTAAGTGGACATGAACAGTCGACAAGGAACCAGCCAATGTTAAAACAAAGCCCATGCTTAGGGCTGTCTAGAACTTAACACTCAACCATATAAATACAAAATAAAGGTGTGACAGAGCTACAATACTGAACCTTTTATGACAAATAACATGTGCTCAGGGCTGGTGCTAGGCATAGGCAGCTGCCTTGTGCCCAGCTAATGCACTAATCTGGAAACAAATTGATAACATTTTATTGAACTTACAAGATGTGGAGAGACCTAGGCCAAACCTTTCCATCCAGTGTGACTAGTATAATGTATTCCATTTAATTGAAATCTAAAATATGTGCTTATTTTATAAGTGTTAATATTTATGTTTTAGTTTTACTGATATGCGCACCTAGAAAGTTGGTTCTTGCAAAGTCGCTCAACAATAGACAATTGATGGCACTTCTTATGATGTTGTTTTCTGTGATTTCATAATGAATGCAAATTGGGAGGGGCTCACACATTGCCTTTCTACCCGGGGCCCCAGAAGTCTTAGGACCGGCACTGCTCCTGTCTTGCAGAAGTCGACGGTGTCAAGAGGGGCTCACAGCCATCACAGCTACCAAAGTTGGCTCAAAGCATTTGCACCTACATATCAAAGTATGCACAAACATCATCTCCATTTTTTTCTAATTCCTCTCTGTAATTACTGTGGAGCCATTGGCCAGCAACAAAATGTAATGTTTGTATGTTACACACGGCACATTGTCTTCATTTTCCCTACAGAGTTTATGTGAATATATATATATATAATTTTTTTTTATTCTTATTTTATTTAATAATTTACTAGCAGTTTCCAAACTGCAGGGTTACATCCAGAATGAGGAGCAAACTGCATTAAGCCATGCCAAACGTGTGCTTTACAACAGCAAGCTCTGCTCTTATGTGGGCTTTAGCTCACATTCTATATGTTTAAATTCTACTAGCTTTGTTAGAAACAGGAACAGCAATCTCTATAAATAAAAACACATGATAATGGAAAGAAGAGATTAAAATAAATGCTTAAATCGACTGTGCAAAATATTTTGATGATTTTCCAAAAACAACATGATGGATTGGCAGCAAACTTATCTAGGTTTCGGCATAGTGGTGCTAGACGGAATTCATTGGAACATATTTGTTGAGAAATGGTGGAAAGTAGACTGTGGATTCTTTACAAATTCATAACAGTCCGGCACCTATGAGTACACTGCAAAAGACTGCTTTAATTTCATTGCCTGGATGGTAAATCTTCCATTATTTGTAGTACCTCGTTATGGAAACTGTTGATTTAACCTTCTTGCAATGGTAGTTGAACCATCAGAATGCCATCAAAACATGGTTGGTTTTGACCGGAAGTAATACTGTTATCAGTCCTGGCATCACACATGGACGCTGGAACAGTGCAGATACTGTACCTGTTCAGAGAGTGAGGGAAGCTTGCATTGCTGAAGTTCATGCTGGAAATGTTTTGATAACCAAGAAAGTGTCTACTGCTGATCCACGAGGTATTAGTTTTGCAGGTGAGTGAAGTTTTCTTTGCTGGTGCCCCTGGCATCACACATTGACCCTGGAACAGTGCAGATACTGTGCATGGTCAGAGAGTGGGGGAAGCTTGCACTGCTGACGTTCATTTTGTGTCCTTTTTGTTAACCAAAAAAGCTTCTACTGCCGATAAACATGAGGTATCAGTTCTGGGTGTGATTGAAGCTTTCTTTGCTGGTGCCCTGGCATCACACATGGACCGTCAAACAGTGCAGATACTTTGCATGTTCAGAGAGTAAGGGAAGCTTGCATTGCTGATGTTCATGCTGTACATGTTTCTTAACCAAGAGAGCTTCTACTGCTATGCACATGAGGTATGAGTTCTGTGGGTGAGTGAAGCTTTCTTTGCTGTGCCTATGCTGTGTCTGTAGTGCAATCATCCCTCCATCCAACAGACACAGCATATGCACAGCAAAGAAAGCTTCACTCACCCGCAGAACTCATACCTCATGTGTATAGCAGTAGAAGCTTTCTTGGTTAACCAAACATGTACAGCATGAACATCAGCAATGCAAGCTTCCCTCACTAGCACAAGAGACACCGAATGGGAATCTGTAGTGCAAGCATCCCTTCATCCAACAGATTCCCATTGGGTGTCTCTTGTGCTAGTGAGGGAAGCTTGCACTGCTGGCTTCCATCCTGTACCTTTTCTAAGAAAGATAAAACCCAAAACTGCTGTTGCCCTAGTGGCCCGGGGATAGAGGGAAGTGCTCACTGCTAATGTCCTGTTTTGGTAATGGAGGAAACTTACATTTCTAATGTCAATGCTGCACCTGTTCTGTGACGGATTGTCGCCGCCACTCCTGCTGTCATGCTGTACTTCTCTGAGCAGGATAAAATGTGCACTTCTGATGTCTAGAAGAATCCTGTACTTTGAGAAAAGGAAGCTTGCAATGCAGATGTCCATTCTAGTTCTCTGAGGGAGTGAATCTTACCCTGTTAATGTTTGTGATATACCTTTTGCGTTGGTGTGGGAAGCTTGCACTATTGGTGTCCATGCATTACCTATTTTGTCATAGAGTAAAGCTTGCACTTCTGATGTCCAAGAAGAACCTGTTCTTTGTGTTACTGAAGCTTGCATTACTGATGCCCATATTGCATCTGCTCTCTGGGGGTAAAGCATGCACTTTTACTCATTTGTTGTGCCTGTTCTCTGCGGGAGGACATGTCGCACTTTTGAAGACCATGCTGTACATAGTCTGTGAGGGAGGGAAGCTTGCACTGGTGATGCCCATGCTGCATATATTCTATTATCAGAGGAAGCTTGCACTGGTGACGCTAATGTCACACCTGTTCTTTAACAGAGGGAAACACACATTTCTGATGGACATGCTGGGCCTGCTCTATCATGAGGTGAACACTGCAATGTTGATGCCCAATGTGTAACTTTTGTTATAGTGAGGGAGTCTTGCTCAGCTGATGCCCATGAGGTGCTTAATTTGGGAGGCTGTGAAACATGGTCAGAGAGGGAGGAACGTGTGCACCGCTTATCTCCATGGTGTCCCTCTGTTTGTAGCAAGCAAAGCTTGCACTGCTGATGCCTGTGCTCCAACCTCCTGTGATGGAGGGCAACTTGCTCTCCTGGTGCTAATTCTATGCATATTCTGTGAGTGAATGAAGCTTGCATTGGTGGTGTCAATGCTGTGCATGTTCCCTCATCAAAGGAAGCTTGAAGGTGTCATGCCCATGCTGTGCTTATTCTTTGAAAGGGAGAAGTTTGCACTGATGATGGCCATGCTGGACTTGTTCCTTGATGCAGTGAGGACTACACTGTGGGTATCCACACTGCGACTTATATGATAATGAGGGAAGCTTGCACTGTTGCTTTCCTTGTGTTACCAGTTCTCTCATCCATAGATGCTTGACCAACTGATCCATTCTTTGTGAAAGGAAGCCTGGCTCTGTTGGTACCCATAATAGGGCCTCTTCGGTCATGCTCTTTTAGGGAAGGAAGCTTGCTCTGATCCTATTGTGCTGGACATGTTCTTTCTTTGATGCTTGATGTTGAATTGTGCCTGTTCTGTGTAAGAGGTTAATACACATTACTGATGTCCAATATACATATATTCTGTGACGACTCCTCCTGTAGCCAGTTATTATACTGCATCAACTTCCTCGATACTGGACTATACCTTTACTAGTCTCTTGTTGTTTTCATCTATCATCAATTTCAGAATGGGGGACAAGGGAGATAGTGATCATCGCCCACAAGAAATAACTTTAGCCGCAACTGCTCCCTCTGGTATCCAGTTTGCCTCAGTCTTGGGCACCATCTATATGTCAGACTACAAGAGAATTAAATTCACGGCAAATAACATCGAATCCCTGTCAGAATCGGCATTGAATCTCATACTTTCATATCCGACAAATATGGATTACATTCAAATCTGGGAATGCTTCACAAAGACGCTCAGCGAACTACACGGGTCGCAAATAAAAATGAAGCACACCCTGCCATTTGAGCAAGCGAAAAGGTTAACTGCAGCACAAGGCGCGCAAATTAAAAGCCTCAAAAGAACTATAAACAGCTCAATAAGATCCTTGCGCCATGATCCTGGGAACCTCTTGCTCCTCTCCTCTTTGCGTAAACAAAGAACTAATCTAAAGAAGTTGAAATGGGGCATTAACAAAAACCATGAAGATGACACCTGGGCCAAACTTCTTCAAAACATAAAACAAAATGACAGCGCCCGCTTCTGGAAAATGGTGAACATAATCATCGACCCGCAACGTGGGGGAATTCCATCACACATATTAGAGGAAACCTGGGCCAAATATCTGCACACTCATTTCAACAACTTTACAGCAGGCTCCCTTCACCAGGACCAGAACAGGGCAGCTCCAACTGACCGCAATGCGGCTAATTTAACAAACGACAGAGTCTCATATATATCCTCTAACGCAAATCAACTTCTGGAGGAAACGTCAGATGAAGCTGCGCACCTGTCAATTAAGCAGCAGATCATAAAGGGAAGAAGGGAAGGGGCACCAGGCCCGAATGGAATCCCGCCTGCTCTGTTTAAACAGAGGGCGTCAGAGTGGGCAAGAATACTTCAGCCAATATTCCTGGAAGTGAGACAACTGGGCGTCATCCCTGATTCATGGAAAGGCTCCACGATCGTTCCTATCCACAAACGTGGGGATAAGGCCTCGCCCGGCAATTATCGGCTGGTGGCACTAATCGATAATGAGGCTAAATACTTTGCGGGCACGTTGTTGGAAGGGCTTACAGCCTGGACGGACACGATTGATATAATTCCGTTAAATCAGACATGCTTTCGTAAGGAAACTGGCACAACAACGAACATCTTAACATTATCTCTGCTCATAGATGCCACATTTTTGAAGAAAATGCAGCTGCACCTTTGTTTTATCGATTTTAGCGCCGCCTTCGATAATGTGGATAGATCAAGACTATGGGCGAAGCTGTCAAGCTGGGGGATTCTAAATGCTCTCTTAAAAATGATAATGCTCCTCCATACTGATACCTGGGTACAGGTCAAACTTGGCACAGGGACGCATTTGACAAGGAAAGTAAAAACAACGAAGGGCCTCAAACAAGGTTGCGTGCTGGCACCCATGCTGTTTAATTTATTCATGGCAGACCTTCCGCAATTACTCAACACCAACAACTCTCACGCACCCAGGATGGGGGGCACAACTCTGTCCAACCTCCTTTATGCGGACGACGTAATCTTGCTCAGCCATACAGAAGTAGGCTTGCAACATCTTCTCAACAGCATACAGGACTACGCTGAAGCAAATAAGCTGTCAATCAACTTAAAGAGAACTAGAACTATGTCAATTAACAATAAAAGGAAGGCAGAGAGAATCTGGCAGCTGGGCGGCACACAAATAGACTCAGCGGGAGTCTATAAGTACCTAGGTGTTTATATTGACAAAGAAGGAACATTTGCCTGACACATAGAGGAGATTAAAAGAAAGGGGTTGGTGCTAGCATTAACCATGAAAAGTTTAACATCTAAACTACTGGGCCCAACATTAAGCCCCCTACTAAAAGTAGCACAGGCCAAAATTCTTCCCACAATTACTTATGGTAGTGAAGCCTTAAGAGGGAGAGATGCAAAACTGTTGGACACAACCTTAGTAAAAGCATACAGAACCACCTTTAACCTCCCAAACTACACTTCCTGGCGCAAATTAGACTGGAATTTGGCCTACTGAAGCAATCATGGGCCAGATACGGCGCATATATCAACTGCTGGAACAAAATTAGACTATCGGCCCCCAAAACTCTAAATAAACTTCTATGGCAAGATCTTCAGCAGAGGGAGGATTCTCCTGCAAGAAGCTATCTTCAGGAGGCTCTAGCATGCACTGGACTCTTGGCCATTTGGAACACGCAGATCCACCATTCAGCTTTTAAGAAATTAGTGTGGAAATCCTTGAAAAAGCTGGCTTTGGTGGAAGACAAAGCAGCTTTCTCAGTAAGATCGCATGCCTGGATGACTGTGAACAACTACAAAGTCTTGGCCCCTCAAAAATATTTCAATCTGGGCTACCCGAAACCACAGAAACTAAAATTCTTAAAACTTCGCCTTGGCTTGATCCCGTGCACTCAGAACCTTCCACCATGGAAGAGGGAGCCATCTCGAACATCTTGTAGTCTGTGCAAAAATGGCCAGGGCGACATTACCCATTTACTATGCTCCTGTAAGGAGCTGATACAGGAAAGGAGACAGCTGCTAAGAGTCCCCTTAAACCAAAGGAATATTCGCTCAAGGAGACAAGCAGTCTTGGCATGTTTTGACCCAGCAACACCTCAATTAAACTGTAGACTTGTGAGATTCCTAGATGCAGCCGAGAAAAAAATGCCATTGAACGCTTAAACTCCACCTAGGCTAAGGGGAAGCCGCGACTACTGTGTGCACTCTTAATTATGACACGAGACTGCCACAATTAAGGTCGACCTGGGAAACCTCCATATAAGCACTTGGACCGGGTTCTCAATAACGTCTCCTTTTGGATAATAGCATCGCCCAGACAGAGTAATGAAGCCGGGCAGAATGCATAATTTATATTGAGAACTATGTGTATGAAGAACAAAGCAATTTTTATCTGATAGCAATTTAACTGTTTTAACCTTTTTAAGGAGCCATGAATTTTGCATATATATCTAATTATTATCTTATCATGATTTTATTGTATTATCTGAAACTCGTATTGCAATGGTTTTAAGTAACTATGCAAATGTAATAAAATTCAATTCAATTCAATTCATATATTCTGTAAGTGACAGAAGCTTGCAATGGTTATATCCATGCTTGCACTGATTATGTCTATTTCGTACCTGCTCTTTCACTGAGAAAAATGTACATTGCAGTCCCACCACAGGCATTGTGCAACAGAGCATAGAGTTACTCAGGTAGTGTGTGTGACTGTCAAGCATTTCTGTGAAAATGTTCAATAGGTTGTTGCCAACTTGTATGCATGGTTCAGAATATTGGGAACGAGTCAAGCAATTTGCCAGCCTCTACATGCCACATAAATACTACATACATTCACAAAAGTACAATGAATTAGTTAATTGGGCGCCGAGTGACTCTTGGAAGACACGTTGGTTTGCTGTCCCCTGCAGGCCACCATCTCTGTGTTTTAGCGATTCGCAATGGGTCGCAAATTGTGACCTGCCTCATGAATATTGATGAGGCAGGTCCATTTCCGACCCACTCGGAACCGCAAACGTTGTCAAACACTGTTGTACATCGCATTTTGTGACTTCCTGATTGTGAGTGGCAAAACGTCACAATTAGGAACTCGCAAAATGTAGCGGTCGTACCTGTGGCCCAAAATCATAAAAACATAGCAAGGGCTCCTTGATGAGGCTGGATCTCTATAAATATCCAGTTCTTCCTTTTTCGAGTCTAGTACATTTTTCAAAAACAATAGGCTTAATAATTGTTTCACTTATGCAAACAGTTGACACAAAAAGAAATATAAAATATTTAATGTCCTAAAACTCTTCCCCGCCTTGTTAAGCTCCATAGATGGTCTCCTGTCTTTGCTAGTCATCGAGAAGTGCTTGAATGTTTGCCCATCTCTGTGTAGGAAGTTTGAGCATAAGTGGGAGTGATCCCTCTGTATGATTGTAGCATGCTGAAAACCTCATATTTTTCTCAATATTTTATCATTTTCTGATAATGTTTCCCTTACAGACGTTGGGGTATGTGTCGGCTTCTGTGAACGTGAGAAGATCTACTGCAGTGAGTATGCAGAGGATCATGAAAAAGGTAAGACTGAAGCATATGCGTATGTGTTGTGAGTGGTAAAAAGGCAAACAAAAATCTTTTCTTTCTCCTTGCTCAAAATGAGTTACCCATTGCTACTGTAATCCAGTGGTGTAGCTAGGCCTTAGGCCGCCCATGGCTGCCCCTGCGTTTGCCACCCGCGGAGGCCGCAGGTAAGAGCGGGATGGGCCGCCGCCGCCCCCAAGACTCGTTCCGCCTGGGGCAGAATCCTCCCGCCTTGCTATGCCACTGCTGTAAACTCCGTGGATGGCCAAGATCTGACATGAAATTGGTGTAATTCCTCATGTCATCACTTTGGTGTGGCAGACTATATTTAACATACTCAGCATCCGACATTTTCAAAGTAGCTACATCAAAACATATCAGAAATGAGGATATGAGTAGTTTTTAAATCTTTACTGCCTTCCTGCCTGATCATAATCATGAAAAATATTTTTCAATATTTAATGAAGAGTTAGTCAACCACAATACAAGTGATTATTTTTTGCCTAGTGAGCCTGCCTTGGTAGTAGGGATATTTCTGTAATTGTTTTGGAACAACCTATCTCCAGCGCTTTAACAAATTTTCTATTACGGACCTTTCCACAAGGCCCTGAAATACCATCTATTTTGATAAATAAGGCCTGTTATTCTTAGATTTAGTTTAGTCCCTTTTGACCACCAGTTTTATCACCAAAATGCCTTTCGGAGAATATTACGCTATGCAGATACCCTCACTCACTGATCCAGTACTGATGGATATAATTAAGTGATGAGGCAGTGCTCTAGGTAATTAACTTTCTAGAGGGCGTTTGGCTTCTTTGCTTGCTTAAGTGCACGAAGAAGCATAACATTTGAAAAATGGGGCACTGTTTATATATCCTCAAGACTAAGGATTATCTTTTCATTTTCAATAAAATGGATATAAATGCATTTTTGTACACCAAAAGTACATTTCGGAAGTTGGCTTAAAAAATGGAAGACTACCTTTTAAAATGCCAATGGATAATGGTTGATATCCGCCTCTGTTATTTCTGTGGTGCAGTCATTTAGTTTAGTTGTAAACAACTGATTGTAACTATTTAAAAATGCCAACAATAGCGGGTTCAAAAACAGGAGGGGTGAAGGCAAAAGGTTTGGAGGATGACCGTGCGGAGAGAGCCAAATCCAATAGGAATTGGATCTGAAAAGGACAGAATAAAAGTCATGGTTGCCTCCTCATAATGACTTCCTTTAGTTTTTGAGAAGGCAGCGAGATGGTTCAAAACTGAGGGGATGCAGAGGAACAATTATTATTCTCGCATTCAGCATCATAACATGTTTCAACCAGTGGCCCTATCCGAAGTCAGCGGCTTTCGTGAGGATTGGGGATCCTTATTATCCTATGTTGTTAGCACATACACAATCAGCACAAGCTGGCATACACACGACACACAATATTCTGTTAATGTTGGATGCAAGAATGCTTCTTCAGTACATATTATATGGTCCCTAATCTTAACTTGGGAAAACCTCATGGACCTCATGGAGGAGTATGACGAGGGGAGCCTTCTAGTCACACAGGTCTCAAGGGCCTTACAGAATTTGGCTATTCCCAGGCGTTGACCTTATCCTTTATGTTTTGTTCACTTTTTGTGATATGGATTCTATTTTAGGAGGACGTACACCCAGCTGCGTTATTTATTTAATTTTCCCTCGTGGTCGTCTCTCAAAATCCCCCCCTCACCTGGCCCCACCGCTCTTACCTGCAGCGGCCGCAGCTGCGCACACGTAGACAGCCCAGACATCTCTCTTGTTCCTTCAATCTCCTCGTAGAAGGGGTTTGTAGGTTGTGATCATTTTAAATCCACCAGATCAGTGTAGACAAAAAGAAACAGAAGAAAAGCTATTTACTAACCAAGCATTCCTGTCCTACCTCCTCTCAACAACTCTGATGCAACGGAGATGAGTCTCTCAATCGTTTCCCTTTCAAGACCTCTCTCATAAAGTGTGTCATATTGCACTCCTCTGAGAGATAGGACTTCTCTGGGTGCTTCAGCCTATGACTATGGAGTTGTTTGATGATCAATGCAGTCTGAGTCTCCACACCTTGCCTTTCATATGACCTTCTCTGATACAATTTGTTTTACAGAATGGCCTACATCTCCTGATGTTTCTGAATGCCAGGCTTTCTCCCCAGAGAATGTGTCTGATGCTGAAGAAGGTGAGAGATCTTCTTTTTCAATTTGCCGAGCAAATATGAAATGTTCTACAGCACTGTATGCTCTCCCAGCTTCCGAGATGGTTGGCAACCCATGCATCGGCAGCCTCCTGTGAATACACTCTTAACATAAGATAGACTCTTGTGAACCTCATGGTTTGTGACCCTGCTCAAGAAGCAGTGTCCCTGACTAAGAGGGTCACAGTATCACTAAGGAATGAGTGAACCTGAATCACCACAGAAGGGTTTGTTATAATGTATCCGCTATCCGCACAGATTTTGTTTTATTCTTGATTATTTTTAAGTCCCAGAGTCAGCAAAGGGTACCTGCTTTCCGTGACTCCATGGTGGGGCGTCTGTGCCACTGCTCGCTCCAGATGTGATGCGCATTTTATGCATTAACTTCAGAGTGGAGCAAGAAAAAAAGCATTTTATTTTTTATTTTTCATCATTGACCCTAGCCTTTTTCCACTGAGAGGGCCCTATTGTCCCACTAGCTCACACTGGATGTGTTCTTCAGTATCCAGAAGACTAAAAATTAATGAAGATTCCAAAACAAAAGTTAATGGTTAGAATACCCTCCCTGAGCCCTTCTTCACTTCCTATGATTTGAAGATGGGATAATCAATATGCCATGCCCATGCTTTCCTCTTTATCTTTATTCGTATTAGAATACAGCTACATAAAGGAGATGATATGGAACATGCCACACCCCACAGCATCATGTGCTTTTACAAAGCAGTGGCTGTCAGACGTGTTTCTCATATACTGTCTTTAATGCATTTGAAACCAGTAATAATACTGTCATAACATTCTGAGCCACCTTGGGGGTCGGCAGGCTATGTGTTTTTTTAATTCAAACAATAATAGCCTATTTCTTGAAAGCACTTAATGCCAAAATTCTTGCTATTTCTAAGCACTATAAATACAGGTGTTACTACTGATCAAGTTAAAGGTACTGAGGGGCAGTTTTACAAACCCCTATCGCCACCACAATGCGACTTTTCAGGACTTGTGGTGCAGATAGGAGCTTCCCCTTATTTACAAGGCAGTGTTAAGGCCCCCTTTCACGCTACACTTTGCATGAAAGGGGTGGGCAATGGATGTTGTGGTGGGTGTTTCACCGCAACACCCATTGACTTTGACACTGCCCCATATTTACACGGGTAGCGTAAATATGGGGCAGCACCAAAATTAAGACTAGGGAAAACCTGGTCTTACCCTGGCGAAACGAGGAGAATTTTTAATTTCTCCTCGTTTTTGCTGTTTCCATGTGTGCTGCGTTGGGCAGCACACATGGAAACAGCAAAACGCCAATGATTGTATATGTGCAGGAAGGTGTCCCTTCTAAATCATTTCTAAAAAATGACGTTTTGCAACTTCTATGTGTGCTGCATTAAGAAGCACACATAGAAGTTACAAAACCCCATTTAAAGATTGTTTATGTGCAGGAAGGGATACCTTCCTGCACATAAACAATCTCCCCCTGCAACGCAGACACCCTTGCAATATGGTGAAATGGTGCCCGCTTTGGCCCTAGGCAGCTAATTGTAGTGCCAGTGCAGGGGGAAACGCTGGGCTGCACCATATTGTTGTAAATATGGTGCAGCCCTGCGTTTCCAAAGTGACGGAGTGTGTCGTTCGCCTTCTTGGCCTAACGACACGCTTCACCACTATGCTAGTAAATATGCCTTTGAGTTTCTCAAGCATTGGATCTTCCATAGATTCACATGCTTGAGTCATTTCCTGTTGCCATGGGGAATGATTCAAGAATATCATTCTCTGTGGCGACAGGGAATGATTCAAGCGTGTGAATCTATGAAAGGTGGCAATGCTGGAGAACCGGAGTTACAGGTAAGTAACTTATTTCTTTATCAACTGTGAAAGAAAAAGGCTGATCTCGGACTTACTGAGTTTCAAAATTGAGACCTGCTAGTCACACACAGACACCAGCAGTCACAGCTGAACTTCCTGAGCTACCTTGCCATGACATAATACTACATTACAAAGGACAACACCACATTACAGGTGATAACATATGATAGCATTGCATGTGTCAACATGACACATCTGCTGACCTGCACTTAGCAATAAAGTAAGCTCGAAATCACAGAACCCGCTTAAGTCATGTATGTCTGTAATATGCTATGTCAGTTGTACTGCTGGCAACAGGGGCTTTATAAACAGTTGTTTTTCACTCACAATTGGACATCTGAAACCTCTTATTAAAAACAACACAACTGGTGGTGTGGGCGATGCTTAATTGAAAGGTATCTTTTTGAAGCTTTACTGCTTGAAATTTACACCCCAACCAATTAAGCTCTGAGATTCCACCTCCTCGCCTTCAAGAGATACTCCTTGTGCAAATGATACACATTGTCTATTTATTGGATAAACATTTGCAAAGATTCTGCATTCTGTTGTGGAATTCATTTATAACAACACATTCTGATGAGACTCTAAAGGGTGTGGCAGCCCATTAGTGCTAAGGTATATGCTACCTTCAAAATCCAATTACAGCTTAAAAGCAAATGCTGGTCTTTGATTATGGTAGCCTTTCATTTGAGACCAAGTATTATATAATTTCACTAGTACAAATGTATGGGTCTGTTGGGTTGGGTTTGTAGTCTCAAGACATTAGAGTAGTTTGAATCTAATAGTGCAAAAGTGACACTTCTGGAGGCAGAACAGAAAGGCAGTGGGCACTACATACATGCAGTGGTGCCATCTTATATTCAGTTCTGGTCAGCACTCATTATCTCATTAAGGTACTGAGCTGTGGGAATCAGACGGCAGAGCTTTGCATTATGTAGATAATTATTGAAGGGGCTGAAAGAAGTGCCACTCCCCAATAATGATGTATATTTCCCTTGCCTTCTATTTAGCAAGCCTTCGTGTTGTTTTTACCTGTCATTTTTGGCTTCATTTACTCTTTATTTGCAGTGTCTGGTGCTTAGTGGACTAATGCGTCCACAGCAGGGGCTGTGTTTGACCTTATGGTAACAGGTTCAAATCCCGGTGGGTCCACTTAGCCTTTCGTCCTTCTGACATCGATAAAATGAGTACCATTAAGTTGGGTAACAATAAACATCTGTTATTAAGCGCCAAGATACCCTTTGCGGTGATCGTGATGTGAATGTTATGTTATGTGATTTCTGATTCCTTCATTTTTGGGACACTCTTGAGGTTATGGATTCTGGTTAGTTATAACCCAACTGTGGTCCTTATCAAGGCAGTAGGCATGCACCTTGATATCACTCACGCTAAATGTTTTCCTACCATGACCCAACAGATTAAGGGGAATATTCATGCAGGGTTACTGCAATGAAGGGCGACCTTTTGTTTGCAGCCATTTGTTCAATTTGAATTGTTTTTCAATTAGCCAGAATGTGTTTGATAACTCAATGTATGTTTTAGTAAACTTAGCAAGTGCTTTGCCTCTATTTGAAAAACATGCATGACATGCCCGCTTCTTCCCCTAGTCACTACACTTGAGGAGATGCCAGCTCTGCAACTTAGCTCATCAGATGCCTTTGAAAACCTAATGTATGCAGAAGAAACATCCCCAGAGAACACTGAATCTGAGAAGGATGTAGGAAATGAAGCGGTCGTTGCTGAGCCTGAAACCATTTCTGATGCCACTGACTGTGTTTGGCATGAAACTGAAGATCACGTTATTGTAATAGGGTCTGACACTACAGAAACAGCAGAGGAGCAAAATGAGGTTACTACTGAACCTCTCTCACTAGTCAAGCCACCCATGTGTACATGCCAAAGAGAAGACAACAACAGCCGCAGGATGACATATAGCTCAGACATTCAGTGTGAGTCAAGTGATGATGTGGAAGTTGTTCCTCTTCATCCACTGATCTCGGATTTCCCTCCTGGTATCCCCATTGCCAAGGAATTTGTGCAATGTTTTCTTGCACAGGTGCAACGTAATATGCTTTTCCCATATAGGTGTGCTGCTTGCTGGCAGGCCTTTGCGTCAGCGGACATGCTGTTCTCTCATGTAATCCATGGAGTCAGGGGGGACTTCAGCTGCCTTGTGTTCTTCCAGAGGTGGAAACTGATGAGAAGAAGGCTGCGCATGGTGAGCAACAGACTTGATGCTGCCATAGAGAGGCGCGACCGTCTGAAGAGAAAGCGAGAAGGTCTCATTTCTCTCCCACGTACAGTATGTTCTTGCTGTGGGAGGAGCGTCCAGGGGTACGTGAACAGCACCAGCAGCGAAAGCAACAGCAGCAGCTGCTGCAGTGGCAGCCGGAAAAGGAAGCAGCAAGATTATGTTTGTCATTGCCCACCCCCAAAAAGGCAACGTTCTAGTAGAGAGTCATTCTAGAAGACCACTAGAGCAGACCACAAGAGGCAATTGATCAGCTAATAAGCACATACTTTTAGCCAACACTTTAGAATTATATAGGGAATGTTCATACACATTTAGGTTTAGCACATTACTAACCCATTACCAATAGGACAATATTGACACGTAAGAGGCCCTTTACTTAAGCAGCTAATTCCCCTTGTTAAACAGAGCTCCTCTCCCTTGTCTGCTAAGACCACATGTACAGTTCACAGAGAAGCTTTATCTGAGTCCCATGGCAAGACTGTCTGACAAAAACTGTAATTCCTTCACACTGAGCTCCCTTTATCCTGTGCTGGGCATTATGGAGGCCATAGAACATTCAAAGTTCTGCCACCTTTGTAAAGCTATACGTCACTTCTACAGAGAAATGCATCTTGTGGTCCAACAGAGTTCAGGGGCATATACACTCTAAAGAGTTATTAATCTTCCCTCAAAGTGTCAGATGTCACAGAGATGGCCTTTATTGAGCAGTGAAGTCATTGCAGGTAGAGTCCCCTCACACATCTATTCAGAATGCTACAGAACAGCATCATTTTTACCTGAATCACTCACTTCTACTGTCTAAACATTTGAGAGCTAAATAGGTCGAATATGATATGCCTAAAGATATATATCATTTGTGGCAGACAGGTTTACATTGAAGGACTCCCCAGAGAGCTGCTGTTTTTACCCCAGGGTAAATTTGGTGATTTGAAACAACTTCCTACTTTCAGTTTCACCTCTCATTTTCCTTTACAGTTCAGTTCTAAGCTTACCTTGGTTCCTTATTTTCTGAGGACTTCCTGGTTCCGTATCCTATACTCTGTATCTCAAAGTGCCCCAACTCCCAGGTGTTACTCAACATCAATATATATAAAACAGGCTTGAATGAGTGAGGAACAGGGACCGGAGTTTACATATTAGCATTATTTCTTGGCTGAAATTGGCATTGCTCCCTACCATAAAATAGGCACCAACTCCTGCTATAAAACTGGCACAACTGCCTACTACACAAATAACACTACCTCCCCCACACAGAAGAACTTCCTCATAGAAAACTGCAGTTATTTACAACTGCATAAATGAGAAATTATTAATCTGCATAGACACACAGGGTGGTAGTAAGAGGTATTTCAACTGATTACAAAAAACTCAACTTGGGCAGATATCACATAACAAATTCAAAATGTTGTTTAATGTGGCATGACTGCACTTATAGTAGTTGCTGCACCTGACCATGTCACATACCAAATCACCCTAACCAACGGACCCATACATAGATTATCCTAATCCCACCACTTTCACTCACACCTCAACTGCCACAGGCTTTGGCCTACTGACCTCTCTGCAACCACTTTGCACTACCGATCTTCCCAAATCCCCCCATCCTTTTGTACTACCCGTACTACTTCGCCGTTATTTACCATTTCTAAACTCTCACTGCTCTTATGTTGGCCAACACCCTAGTATCGTCACAATCTAATGAACCCCAGCATCAGAGCCATGTTTATGTTTGAGACACATGAATTGGAAAAAAACTTAGGTAAAACAGAAAAGCATCCTACCCAACCACCACAATACGTGGTGGCTGGCCCTTCTACAGAAAGGAACAAATCAGGGCTGTGACTTCTCTAAACCAAGTATTGGGGATCGAGAATGGGAAATTCTGCAACACATTTAAGAAACATGGAAGGACCATCATTTCAAATAAGGCCACCTTGCCCATCACATTAAGTGGGAGCTTAGTCCACTTGTGAAGGTCCTTTTAAGTCTTTTGTCACTAGAGGTGTGAGGTTAAGATTGTGGGTAAATTCGGCACCACAGATATATGCACACTCAAGTATTTAAAACTTAAGCAGTGTATTGGAATGTTTGCTTGCCAACCAAAAGCAGCGTTATCCCCCTTCAGGGAAACCAAAAGGGATTTTCTCTAATTTGCATAGAGAGCGGACAGCTCCTCATAGATTTTCAGGATTTCAAATGCTCGTGGTCCTGACACCTGGGGATTTGAGAGGAAGAGGAGTGTATCAGCTGCGTATAGTGCGTTTTTATCTTCCATTTGTCTTCCCCAGTGCCAGCCCTGTACTCAAGCGCCACAGCAGATTATTCAAGCAAGAGGTTCGATGTAGAGAACAAACAGGAGAGGGAACAGCGGAAACCCCTGCCTGGTGCCCTATCGAATTTGTAACGTTTTCGACTGTACCCCATTTATGAGGAGTTGCTGATATAAGATAGTTACATACATTCGGTATTTGGGACTGAAGCCCATACCCATGAGGACCTGATATAAATGGAACCAGTCGACCGTATCAAAATCTTTTTCATAGTCCACAAGCAGGAGTGCCAATGGCCCTGGGATGTCATGTAGTCTAGCTAGAGCTGTATTGACATGGCAAATGTAGTGATGGGTGCTATGGTTTGACATAAATCCGAACTGATCAGAGTGGTCAGAACCCAGTGCACCCTGGTTGCTAGTATTTCAGCAAATGCTTTTATATACGCATTAATTAAGGAAATGGGACATTAAGAGGCACCGTCATCTCCAGGATGTCCGGACCTGGGGAGCAGTACTATAGAGGCAATCTAAATCTGGTGGGAAGTGACCTTTCTGCACCGCTTCTGTATAGAGTTTAAGTAGATGTGGGATAATTGTATCCCGAAACTTACTATAGTACTCAATAGGGAAACCATCAGGGCCAGGAGTCTTGCCCGTTTGCATGTCTTCTATTGCTGTCTCAATTTCCTCCACCATAAGGGGAGCATTCAGGTCATCCCTTTGAGCACTTGTTAGTTCTGGAGTATCTCATTGATCATGAGTCCACCTGGTCCGTCCTAGGGTAGTATGCATATAGAGTTCGATAGTAGTCTGCGAATATCTCTGCTATTTCAATGGATGTATGCAGCTGGCACCTCTCCCAATCAGTGATAGGGAGGGATTACTTTGGAGCCCATATCTCTAGTGGCCAACCAGTAATGAAGTTTCCCACTCTTGTCCCCATGTTCATATACCAGCCAGATAGATTCCCTCCCGCATTGTTGAGCCTCGTCCAGCATTTGCTGCCGCAGCGAGGTTCTATCAAGTTTGAGTTGTCGACGGAGAGTTTCAGAAGAGTCGGCTTTGTTCCTCTAGCTCTATGATTCAGACATTGTGGTCATTAAGTTGGCTATGTTTGTCTCTTTCTACCTGTTTAAGGTATGCTTTGGCCAAGCCTTTAATTACAGCTTTGTTAGCTGCCCATAGAGTGCTTGTCTCAATCACCGAGCCTTAGTTTATCTCAAAGTAGGAATTAAGCTCTGTAGCTAGGTACTCCATCAACTTTTCATCCATCAGGCATTGAAATGCCATGTTGGCCTCATGTGGTGGGCAGGGTCCCCATGCTGAGAGTAACAAGTAAGTGGTCTGATATCCCTCTGGGGAGGTTGCCCTCTGCCGTGGCACATATCAAGTGGGTGGCTCGAAGAAGCAGGAGATCTATCTGTGAGAGGGTTTTGACAGATGCTGAGGTATGTGCATATGTGTTAGCCCCAGGATGCCAGGCTCTCCAGACGTCACATAGACCCAGCAAGTTCATCCACGCCCCAAAGGTTTTGGAGTTCTCTAAGCGATGTTGCTTTGTAAGAACTTTGAATTGCCTGGAGAATTCTTGCTACCTCTGTAGAGTTACATGATCCTGGGTCAGGGAGGTCTTAGTGGGCTGCCTGGGTTGTACCGAGGAAGAGGTGGTGTATTTGTATGGTTTTGGTTGTGTATGCATTTGGGATCCTCAATCTTTCCCGTTATGACTACAGAGAGGGGCAACTGTATGCAGAAGTGCCACTTATCACTCGGTGACTTCTCTGTAAATGTCTCAACTCAACTCATTCAGTAAACAGCATCTCACCTTATTGAGGTCCAGCATCACAACTCATGTATATCATAAAATTCTCAATTCCACACTCAAGTCTTCGTTCCCAAAAAGGGAAGCATGTCTGATACAGAGGACAATCATAAGCTGTCTTGATGGCTACCGGGAAAACTGATCAAATGTATTTATACCATTGCAGCCATCTAGCTAGACGAGTCATTCATAAAATACATCACACTCTTTAAGGAAAAGATATCAGGCTTCACTCTGGCGCTTGTGGCTGTCTGACACTCCTAGACAATGAGGTATAATTCATGATGTGCCTGCTCTTTGTTTGGGACCTGTGGCACTTCAACCCTCCTAGAAACAATCTAGTGCTAGGATTTTCTCTCAACTACCATGAGGGTACACACGTAACAAGCAGTGAAGCACCAGCAGGGATATTTGAGCCAGTAAAAGGGTCTACCTCACCTGCATCCCTGATGGGTCCACTAATCATTAGCATGCCTAGAGTCCCAGGCCAGGAAGCCTCTAGCCAGCACTTTGCTGAGTTTGGTGTCTGGGGTAGGGGACACTACCTGGACAATGGAGTAGGGCCCACCCACTGCTCTACCACAACCACTTGCGTCCGTAGCACTTATGTGCAGTGTGTTAATCCCTCACTGCCACATAGGAGTCCTCTGGTCCAAGCTTCCAACTCATCTCCTTCCAATAGACATATGCTCAGTGAGTATTGTCAGGTTCTTGCTCTTCATCAACAGTCAATGCTTGGACACCTCTCACCAAAGGCCCAAGCGGTATATGGGCATATATTGCTTTTCCTCACACATGTTGATGTTTTATGAAAGTGTTTAAAAATGTCGAGAACCATCCCAATTATTTTCTTACAAAGAATTTATCTAAAACGACAACAAGTCTATAAATTACTCTCAAGCCACTTTTTTGTTCTGATTCAATTTCTACAACATTGGGTATTGTGTCCCATATCTGAACCATGAAGAGCACTGTAAGACAAAGGTGTATTTTCATTTTCCTACTGAATGGGGTTTCCTCTTGTGTTAACCAACTCTATGAAAATCCAAATTATTGTCCCCTGTGAACGAAATGTTTTCTCAACTCTCTGTTTTATGAAATTGTATTTCTACTCCCTGACGAAAACAATGGGATAGTGTAACAATTATAGGTTTTTTTGTAAAGTATCACAAGTTGTAAATGTTAAACAAATTCTAGTAAAATGTTACATTGTAAACTGCTGATATACCCTAAAGAAAACACTGCACAAAAAAAATCCTACAAAAATAAACTTTACAAACGTGTTGGCTCCTTACTTGTGGCTGTGGTCTCTTTATTTGTATGAATGGTGTAGGGTTACCCCTTTATCCACAGGAAACACATTGGGGAATATGTACAAGCCTGTATCGTCACTATAACGTCACCTATAGTGACGTTGTGGTGGCGATAGGGGCTGCGCCTTATGTACAAGGCAGCGTTAAGCCACTTAACGTGGCTTAACGCTACCTTGTACATAAGGCCCCCGTTCACGCTATGGTTAGTGTGAAAGGGGTGGGCAGTGGGTGTTGTGGTGGGCGTTCCACCGCATCACCCATTCATTTTGACGCTGCCGCCTATGTACAAGTGTGGGGTACATAGGAGGCAGTGCCAAAATTAAGACGAGGCAAAACCTGGTCTTAAAATGGCAAAACGAGGAGAAATGCATTCTTTCTCCTCGTTTTTGCTTTTTCCATGTGTGCTGCCTTGTGCAGCACACATGGAAAAAGCAAAATGCCATTGTTTATTTATGTACAGGAAGGTGCAATTTTTTCAGTTTCATGTGTGTTGCATGAAGCAGCACGCATGAAAGTGACAGAATGGCATTTCTAGGATTGTTTATGTGCAGCAAGGGACACTTTCCTACACATAAACAATCCTCTCCTGCACGCAGACACCCTTGCACTCTGGCCTAGATGGTCGGTTGCAATGCCCGTTCCAATATCAGGGAGATACCTGATAAAGCAATAGTCCCTATCCACTGCGAGAGGCGAATTTTAATACTTTATCACAAAAAATTCAAAACGTTATTCTGAAAATGGTCACCTGATACCCATGTTGAGCATTTTTTGGGAGGATTTCCTTAGTAGGGTCAAAACTCATGTTTTGGAGCAAGCGCATAGCACCAACTATTTCCTCAGAAGGGAGGCATGCTTTAATAATTGGAATCCACAACGCACAATGTAGCAGCTTTGACTATATTGACAAAGATAACTGTGTGCCGTGGGATGGCTACTATATTGTATATTTCCATTCCCTTTCATAGCCCAGGTAGAACTTCCCTGTGGACCAAGACACTGGTTGGTATGTGCCTGTTTCCTCTTATCCTCATTCAATTATTATTACATCACGCAAGTACAAATTACTTTGCTAAACCTATATAAACAAGGATAAGAGAGGCACATGTACAGAGACAATTGCACAACAATCTTTGGATTCAGTCCACAACACACAGAAAAGTGACAATGACAGGAACAAGTTTTGGCTTGATGTGATAGATCTTTTATTCGTAAATATATGCAACACAGCTAACGCGTTTCACCCTTGCGGGCTTCTTCATGGCAAAAAGTAATCCAACGAGCAAGGATATCACGCGATATTCGCCCGGGATGGTAGATGAAGCTTGTGCACGGTCCTAGCAACAAATCTTCAATATGCATACAGTGCTGACCACGCTAGCAATCACAACTAGAAAAGTCATAGCTAATAGTAGAGGATCGCGGATGGTAGCATCGCGAACCCAAGCACATCGAGTGTCGCGCTATACCGCCGAATTGTATATGGCTGACGGACGTACTCCTTCCACTTTGCTAAACCTCAAGTTTGGATACAATATTAAGATTGGGGTGATTCAACCTAACTTTGGAGAATAGTTCATCCTTGCTATGTTCTTTGAGATGACGCACTGCTTCTGATTAACAATGTGAAGGAGCTTTAATGTAGCTAGCTTCTTACTGATTTCATAGAAGGTTTAGATTTACTTCGGTGAATTAAAACTAATAATCTTTGGCCTCTTTAGAAGGTGATAGCATCTGGGATACTATGCCCTTCCAGGTAGTTTGCAGCTATTTCTGGCACTAGTCATGGCCCCCAGTGGGTGAAGGTACCCACTGAAATTAGTAAATGCCTATAACCAACTTTGCACCTACAATAATGGTCCAATACAGTTTTTTTTTTTTTTAACGGATTTTTATATAGCGCAAACTTGACCCGAAGGTATCAGAGCGCTTCACATAGAACCAGTTGCGTTACATGAGGACACATTCATTTTTGTTAGGCACGGGGACAATAAGTGATTTGCCCATAATCACAGGATATTCAGTGTCATTCCCGAGACTCGAACCTGGTTCCCCAGATTCGAGGTCGACAACACTAGCCGTTAGGCCAACTCCTCTCCTTCTCTTAATGAAAACATACCCGGCCAAAATCCTTCTGGCAGTAATCTTTTCAGAACTCATGAGTCAAAAAAGGATCATGATAGATTGGAAGCTGCAGATGAGTCACTGAACTGTGAGAAACTAATCTTCTTGTTGCCGTTAGAATGGAACGTGGTATTAATTTGGAGAAAGAAGTAGCAAACTGTGCATCAAGAAATTGGCTCAACAAAATTTGTAATGCAAAGGTGGGTCTGTATTTGTTATAATCACTATTTTTCTATAAAAGACGCAGCCCGCGAATGAGTGATGGGACTACAGCTGATACTGGATTTCCAAACTAGATATGAACAGGTTTAAAATGGGGTTGGGTCAAGAGGATTGGCTCTAAAGGGTGTTTAGATAGACAAAGACGGTGAACAATTTCTTAGCAGATGTGTGCATAAGCTATTGTCTGAAGAACTCCAATTTATAAAAATGTTTGAACATTAGCATTAATTTCGGGTTCTCTAAAGGTGCTTTCAGTGAAATGAAATGGTGGAATATGATTAACAGAATTAATATAATTTGTCCACAGCTGTAAATTTAGGGTGAAGGGTTGGAATGTGTTTTTTTCCCAGGGAAGAAACTTTGAGATTGCCATTGAGAAGGTAGCAAACCCCTCCAATTTTTATTTTCCCCACAGCCATAGGCTCTGCCAGTGATATTCACACACCATTTGGCAACCTGTCGTTATGTCAAAACAGCTGGGATAAGAGAGCTAATTAGTTGTGAAAACGCCCAAGCAACCCCAATATTTCTGGGGGCTTGAGGGAGACTGTTTTGAGGCCACGAAGTTTTCTATTTGAGTCTTGTCCTAGTAGGCCCCAAAAGTAGGGGTTCAATGGCCTTTCAGCTAAGAATTCTGTCAGTTATATCCTACTTGTGAACTCAGGCATCAAAATGTCAAAATAAATTCCTCAATTAATAATTAGGCTATTCCATTGGATTGGAAGGATGAAGTTGGAAGTTCAAATTGTCAAGGCAGAACAAGTTGTCAAACATTTGGGCAGCTGTTTATGTTTATATTGGGTAAAAATACACTATGGAGTTATTTGATAAGAAGCTTAAACAAGCATTTGCAATGCAATAGGTCTCGCATTCACACGAGTTTGAGCTATTGCCATTGTAAATGACAATGCCTTTTATATATGTTTTGGGGTTTAAAACATAAATAAAAGGCATTGTCATTTACAATACTAATAGCTTAAACTCTCGCAAATGCGAGACCTATTGCATTGCAATAAAGGGCCTTCTTGACCGCTTGTTAGATTGTAAATATCAGAGGAAGAGACCAGCATGCGACGTCTTCAAAGTAGTGATAAATAGAGCAGTAGAAGAAGATGTGTAAGTGTTGTAAATAACACAGACACAAAGTGTGAAGTGCGAGTTACATATGATCTGAGCTATAAACACTAACAAAGCGCTCCAACACCAACACCTGTGATTACACTGCCGCGGCTCAGGAGGAAGAGCGGGGGAGGGGCTATTTCCTGCCCTCTCCGTGATTTGAGTGTGCAGTGTGGCATTGTGTAATGTCATTGCCATCTTTGGCCTAATAAACACTCCAGCTGTAGTTGGCCCTGGCTTCACCTCCTGGTGCAGGGCGGGCTGTGCTTTATGGCATGCATGGAGGGAGGGAGGGATGGTCTCGGTTGCAGCTCCGGCCTCATACAGTGCCCATGCTATTACTAGTGAGCGAGAGGTGCTGGGGTGGTGGTGGTACTGGTGATGGTGGTAGTATTGGTGGTGGTGGTGGTATTGGTGGTGGTGGTTTTAGTGGTGGTGGTATTGCTGGTGGTGGTATTGGTGGTGGTGGTACTGGTAGTGGTGGTACCAGTACTGGTACTGGTGGTACTGGTATTGGGGGTGGTGGTGGTGGTAGTGGTAATGGTGATGGTGGTGGTATTGGTGATGGTGGTGGTATTGGTGGTGGTGGTTTTAGTGGTGGTGGTATTGGTGGTGGTATTGCTGGTGGTGGTATTGGTGGTGGTGGTACTGGTAGTGGTGGTACCAGTACTGGTACTCGTGGTACTGGTATTGGGGGTGGTGGTGGTGGTAGTGGTACTGATGGTATTGGTGGTGGTACTGGTGGTATTGGTGGTGGTACTGGTACTGGTGGTAGTGGTGGTGGTACTGCTACTGGTGGTGGTACTGGTGGTGGTGGTACTGGTGGTGGTGGTACTGGTGGTACTGGTACTAGCGGTACTGGTAGTGGTGGTACTTGTGATGGTGGTACTGGTGGTGGTGGTACTGGTGATGGTGGTACTGGTGGTGGTGGTACTGATGGTACTTGTGGTGGTGGTACTTGTGGTGGTGGTGGTACTGATGGTACCCGTACTGGTGGTACTGGGGGTGGAGGTACTGTTGGTGATGGTACTGGTGGTGGTGGTACTGGTGGTGGTGGTGGTACTGGTGGTGTTGGTATTGGTGGTGGTACTGGTGGTGGTACTGGTGGTGGTGGTACTGGTGGCACTGGTGGTGGTTGTACTGGTGGTACTGTTGGTGGTGGTGGTACTGGTGGTATTGGTGGTGGTGGTGGTGGTACTGGTGGTGGTGGTACTGGTGCTAATGGGACTGGTGGTGGTACTGGTGGTACTGGTACTGGTGGCAGTGGTACTGGTGGTGGTGGTACTGGCGGTGGTGGTACTGGTGGTGTTGGTACTGGTGGTGGTGGTACTGGTGGTGGTGGTGCTACTGGTGGTAGTGTTGGTACTGGTGGTGGTGGTATTGGTGGTGGTGGTGGTACTGGTGGTGGTGGTGGTACTGGTGGTGGTGGTACTGGTGGTTGTGGTGGTACTGGCAGTTGTGGTGGTGGTACTGGTGGTGGTACTTGTGGTGGTGGTGGTGGTACTGGTGGTGGAATTGCTGGTGGTACCACTGGTGGTGGTACTGGTGGTGGTGGTACTGGTGGTAGTGGTGGTACTGGTGGTGGTGGTACTGGTGGTGGTGCTGGTGGTACTGGTGGTATTACTGTTGATGGTGGTGGTGGTACTGGTGGTGGTACTGGTGGTGGTACTGGTGGTGGTGGTACTGGTGGTGGTGGTACTGGTGGTGGTGGTGGTACTGGTGGTACCAAACAATTACTTCATGATATGCTTACTGGTAGTACTCGTACTGGTGGTGGTACTGGTGGTGGTGGTGGTGTTACTGGTGGTGGTGGTACTTGTGGTGGTGGTGGTACTGGTGGTGGGACTTGTGGTTGTGGTACTGGTGGTACTGGTAGTGGTGGTGGTGGTAGTGGTGGTGGTGATGGTGGTGGTATTGGTGGTATTGGTGGTGGTACTGGTACTGGTGGTAGTGGTGGTGGTACTGATGGTATTGGTAGTGGTACTGGTGGTATTGGTGGTGGTACTGGTACTGGTGGTAGTGGTGGTGGTACTGCTACTGGTGGTGGTGGTGGTACTGGTGGTGGTGGTACTGGTGGTGGTGGTACTGGTGGTACTGGTACTAGCGGTACTGGTAGTGGTGGTACTTGTGGTGGTGGTACTGGTGGTGGTGGTACTGGTGATGGTGGTACTGGTGGTGGTGGTACTGATGGTACTTGTGGTGGTGGTACTTGTGGTGGTGGTGGTACTGATGGTACCCGTACTGGTGGTACTGGTGGTGGAGGTACTGTTGGTGATGGTACTGGTGGTGGTGGTACTGGTGGTGGTGGTGGTACTGGTGGTGTTGGTATTGGTGGTGGTACTTGTGGTGGCACTGGTGGTGGTTGTACTGGTGGTACTGTTGGTGGTGGTGGTACTGGTGGTGGTGGTATTGGTGGTGGTGGTGGTGGTACTGGTGGTGGTGGTACTGGTGCTAATGGGACTGGTGGTGGTACTGGTGGTACTGGTACTGGTGGCAGTGGTACTGGTGGTGGTGGTACTGGCGGTGGTGGTACTGGTGGTGTTGGTACTGGTGGTGGTGGTACTGGTGGTGGTGGTGCTACTGGTGGTAGTGTTGGTACTGGTGGTGGTGGTATTGGTGGTGGTGGTGGTACTGGTGGTGGTGGTGGTACTGGTGGTGGTGGTACTGGTGGTTGTGGTGGTACTGGCAGTTGTGGTGGTGGTACTGGTGGTGGTACTTGTGGTGGTGGTGGTGGTGGTACTGGTGGTGGAATTGCTGGTGGTACCACTGGTGGTGGTACTGGTGGTGGTGGTACTGGTGGTAGTGGTGGTACTGGTGGTGGTGGTACTGGTGGTGGTGGTACTGGTGGTGGTGCTGGTGGTACTGGTGGTATTACTGTTGATGGTGGTGGTGGTACTGGTGGTGGTACTGGTGGTGGTGGTACTGGTGGTGGTGGTACTGGTAGTGGTGGTGGTACTGGTGGGGGTGGTGGTGTTACTGGTGGTGGTGGTACTTGTGGTGGTGGTGGTACTGGTGGTGGGACTGGTGGTTGTGGTACTGGTTGTACTGGTAGTGGTGGTGGTGGTAGTGGTGGTGGTGGTGGTGATGGTGGTGGTATTGGTGGTGGTGGTGTTGATGGTACTAGTGGTGGTGGTACTGGTGGTGGTAGTGGTACTGGTTGTGGTGGTGGTAGTACTGGTGGTGATACTGGTGGTGGTGGCAGTGGTGGTGGTGGTACTGGTGGTACTTGTACTGGTGGTACTGGTGGTGGAGGTACTGTTGGTGGTGGTACTGGTGGTGGTGGTACTGGTGGTGGTGGTGGTACTGGTGGTGTTGGTATTGGTGGTGGTACTGGTGGTGGTGGTACTGGTGGTACTGGTGGTGGTGGTACTGGTGGTGGTGGTACTGGAGGTGGTGGTACCGGTGGTGTTACTGTTGATGGTGGTACTGGTGGTGGTGGTACTGGTACTGGTGGTACTAGTGGTACTGGTACTGGTGGTACTGGTACTGGTGGTGGTACTGGTGGCACTGGTGGTACTGGTGTTGGTTGTACTGGTGGTACTGTTGGTGGTGGTGGTGGTACTGGTGGTGGTGGTGGTGGTACTGGTGGTGGTGGTACTGGTGCTAATGGGACTGGTGGTGGTACTAGTGGTACTGGTACTGGTGGTGGTGGTACTAGTGGTGGTGGTACTGGCGGTGGTGGTACTGGTGGTGTTGGTATTGGTGGTGGTGGTACTGGTGGTGGTGGTACTGGTGGTGGTGTTGGTACTAGTGGTGGTGGTACTGGTGGTGGTGGTAGTGGTGGTGCTGGTACTGCTGGTGGTGGCGGTACTGGTGGTTGTTGTGATACTGGTACTGGAAGTTGTGGTGGTGGTACTTGTGGTGGTGGTGGTGTTACTGGTGGTGGTGGTATTGGTGGTGGTGGTGGTACTGGTGGTGGTGGTGGTACTGGTGGTGGTGGTACTGGTGGTTGTGGTGGTACTGGCAGTTGTGGTGGTGGTACTGGTGGTGGTACTTGTGGTGGTGGTGGTGGTGGTACTGGTGGTGGAATTGCTGGTGGTACCACTGGTGGTGGTACTGGTGGTGGTGGTACTGGTGGTAGTGGTGGTACTGGTGGTGGTGGTACTGGTGGTGGTGGTACTGGTGGTGGTGCTGGTGGTACTGGTGGTATTACTGTTGATGGTGGTGGTGGTATTGGTGGTGGTACTGGTGGTGGTGGTACTGGTGGGGGTGGTACTGGTAGTGGTGGTGGTACTGGTGGTGGTGGTGGTGTTACTGGTGGTGGTGGTACTTGTGGTGGTGGTGGTACTGGTGGTGGGACTGGTGGTTGTGGTACTGGTGGTACTGGTAGTGGTGGTGGTGGTAGTGGTGGTGGTGGTGATGGTGGTGGTATTGGTGGTGGTGGTGTTGATGGTACTAGTGGTGGTGGTACTGGTGGTGGTAGTGGTACTGGTTGTGGTGGTGGTAGTACTGGTGGTGATACTGGTGGTGGTGGCAGTGGTGGTGGTGGTACTGGTGGTACTTGTACTGGTGGTACTGGTGGTGGAGGTACTGTTGGTGGTGGTACTGGTTGTGGTGGTACTGGTGGTGGTGGTGGTACTGGTGGTGTTGGTATTGGTGGTGGTACTGGTGGTGGTGGTACTGGTGGTACTGGTGGTGGTGGTACTGGAGGTGGTGGTACCGGTGGTGTTACTGTTGATGGTGGTACTGGTGGTGGTGGTACTGGTACTGGTGGTACTAGTGGTACTGGTACTGGTGGTACTGGTACTGGTGGTGGTACTGGTGGCACTGGTGGTACTGGTGTTGGTTGTACTGGTGGTACTGTTGGTGGTGGTGGTGGTACTGGTGGTGGTGGTGGTGGTACTGGTGGTGGTGGTACTGGTGCTAATGGGACTGGTGGTGGTACTAGTGGTACTGGTACTGGTGGTGGTGGTACTAGTGGTGGTGGTACTGGCGGTGGTGGTACTGGTGGTGTTGGTATTGGTGGTGGTGGTACTGGTGGTGGTGGTACTGGTGGTGGTGTTGGTACTAGTGGTGGTGGTACTGGTGGTGGTGGTAGTGGTGGTGGTGGTAGTGGTGGTGCTGGTACTGCTGGTGGTGGTGGTACTGGTGGTTGTTGTGATACTGGTACTGGCAGTTGTGGTGGTGGTACTTGTGGTGGTGGTGGTGGTACTGGTGGTGGTATTACTGGTGGTACCACTGGTGGTGGTACTGGTGGTGGTAATGGTGGTAGTGGTGGTACTGGTGGTGGTGGTACTGGTGGTGGTGCTGGTGGTACTGGTGGTGGTACTGTTGATGGTGGTGGTGGTACTGGTGGTGGTGGTACTGGTGGTGGTGGTACTGGTGGTACTGGAGGTGGTGGTACTGGTGGTGGTGGTACCAAACAATTACTTCATGATATGGTTACTGTTGGTGGTGGTACTGGTGGTGGTGGTGGTGGTACTGGTGGTGGTGTTACTGGTGGTGGTGGTAGTACTGGTGGTAGTGGTACTGGTGGTACTGGTGGTGGTGGTGGTACTGGTGGTGATGGTACAGTTGGTGGTGGTACTGGTTGTGGTGGTGGTACTGGTGCTGGTGGTACTGGTTATGGTGGTACTGGCGGTACTGGTAGTGGTGGTACTTGTGGTGGTGGTACTGGTGGTGGTGGTACTGGTGGTGGTACTGGTTGTACTGGTGGTGGTAGTGGTACTGGTAGTGGTGGTGATAGTACTGGTGGTGATACTGGTGGTGGTGGTACTGGTGGTGGTGATTCTGGTGGTGGTACTGGTGGTGGTGGTACTGGTGGTACTGGTGGTGGTGGTACTTGGTGATGGTGGTACTGGTGGCACTCGTACTGGTGGTACTGGTGGTGGAGGTACTGTTGGTGGTGGTACTGGTGGTGGTGGTACTGGTGGTGGTGGTGGTACTGGTGGTGTTGGTATTGGTGGTGTTACTGGTGGTGGTACTGGTGGTGGTGGAACTGGTGGTGGTGGTGGTACTGGTGGTGTTGGTATTGGTGGTGGTACTGGTGGTGGTACTGGTGGTGGTGGTACTGGTGGTACTGGTGGTGGTGGTACTGGTGGTGGTGGTACTGGTGGTGTTACTGTTGATGGTGATACTGGTGGTGGTCGTACTGGTGGTAATGGTACTGGTGGTACTAGTGGTACTGGTACTGGTGGTACTGGTACTGGTGGTGGTGGTACTGGTGGCACTGGTGGTACTGGATGTGGTTGTACTGGTGGTACTGTTGGTGGTGGTGGTGGTACTGGTGGTGGTACTTGTGGTGGTGGTGGTACTGGTGGTGGTATTACTGGTGGTACCACTGGTGGTGATACTGGTGGTGGTGGTACTAGTGGTAGTGGTGGTACTGGTGGTGGTGGTACTGGTGGTGGTGGTGGTGGTACTGGTGGTGGTACTGTTGGTGGTGGTACTGGTGGTGGTGGTACTGGTGGTGGTGGTGGTACTGGTGGTAATGGTGTTGGTGCTACTGGTGGTGGTGGTACCAAACAATTTCTTCATGATATGTTTACTGGTGGTGGTGGTACTGGTGGTGGTGGTACTGGTGGTGGTGGTGGTACTGGTTGTGGTACTGGTGGTGGTGTTACTGGTGGTGGTGGTACTTGTGGTGGTGGTACTGGTGGTGGTACTGGTGGTTGTGGTACTGGTGGTACTGGTGGTGGTGGTAGTGGTGGTGGTAGTGGTGGTGGTGGTGTTGGTGGTGGTACTGGTGGTGGTGTTGTTGGTGGTACTAGTGGTGGTGGTGGTGGTGGTACTGGTGGTGGTAGTGTTGGTGGTGGTGGTACACATAAGGTATTTATTCTGCGGGTGAGTGAAGCTTTCTTTGCTGTGCCTATGCTGTGTCTGTTGGATGGAGGTATGATTGCACTACAGATTCCCATTCGGTGTCTCTTGTGCTAGTGAGGGATGCTTGCACTGCTGGTTTCCATTCTGTACCTTTTCTAAGAAAGATAAAAGCCCAAACTGCTGTTGCCCAAGTGGCCCAGAGAGAGAAGGAAGTGCTCACTGCTAATGTCCATGGTGTACCTGTTTTGGTAATGGAGGAACCTTACATTTCTAATGTCAATGCTGCACCTGTTCTGTGAGGCAATGTCGCTGCCACTCCTGCTGCCATGCTCTTCTTCTCTGAGCAGGAGAAAATGTGCACTTCTGATGTCTATAAGCATCCTGTTCTGTGAGAAAAGGAAGGTTGCAATGCAGATGTCCATTCTAGTTCTCTGAGGGAGGGAATCCTACCCTGTTAATGTTTGTGATATACCTTTTGCGTTGGTGTGGGAAGCTTGCACCGTTGGTGTCCATGCATTACCTGTTACGGCAGGGATTAAAGCTTGCACTTCTGATGTCCAAGAAGAACCTGTTCTTTGTGTTAGGGAAGCTTGCATTACTGACGCCCATATTGCATCTGCTCTGTCAGGGGTAAAGCTTGAACCTTACTCATTTGTTATGCCTGTTCTCTGCGGGAGGACAATTCACACTTTTGAAGATCATGCTATACATAGTCTGTGAGGGAGGGAAGCTTGAACTGGTGATGTCCATGCAGCATATGCTCTATTATCAAAGGAAGCTTGCACTGGTGACACTAATGTCGCACCTGTTCTTTAACAGAGTGAAACACACATTTCTGATGGACCTGCTGGGCCTACACTATCATGAGGTGAACACTGCAATGTTGATGCCCAAGGTGTACCTTTTGTTATAGTGAGGGAGTCTTGCTCAGTTGATGCCCATGAGGTGCTTAGTGTGGGAGGGTGTGAAACATGGTCAGAGAGGGAGGAACGTGTGCACCGCTTATCTCCATGGTGTCCCTGTGGTTGCAGCAAGCAAAGCTTGCACTGCTGACGCCTGTGCTCCACCCTTCTGTGAAGGAGGGCAACTTGCTCTCCTGGTGCTAATTCTATGCATATTCTGTGATTGAATGAAGCTTGCATTTGTTATGTCAATGCTGTGCATGTTCCCTCATCAAAGGAAGCTTGAAGGTGTCAGGCCCATGCTATGCTTATTCTTTGAAAGTGAGAGGTTTGCACTGATGATGGCCATGCTGGACTTGCTCCTTGATGCAGTGAGGACTACACTGTAGGTATCCACACTGCGACTTGTATGATAATGAGGGAAGCTTGCACTGTTGCTTTCCTTGTGTTACCAGTTCTGTCATCCATAGATGCTTGTCCCACTGATTCATTCTTTGTGTGAGGAAGGCTGGCTCTGTTGATACCCATAATAGGACCTGTTCTGTCATGCTCTATTAGGGAAGGAAGCTTGGTCTGATCCTATTATGCTGGACTTGTTCTTTGTTTTATGCTTGATGTTGAATTGTGTCTGTTCTGTGGAAGAGGTCAATACACATTACTGATTGCCAAGCTTCATATATTCTGTGAGTGAGAGAAGCTTGCAATGGTTATATCCATGCTGCAAATGGTTATTTCCAAAAGTCACTTGCACTAATGATGCCTATTTCGTACCTGCTCTTTGACTGAGAAAAATGTACATTGCAGTCCCACCACAGGCATTGTGCAACAGAGCATAGAGATACTCAAGAAGTGTGTGTGACTGTCAAGCATTTCTATGAAAATGTTCAATAGCTTGTTGCCAACTTTTATGCATGGTTCGGAATTTTGGGAATGAGTCAAGCAATTTGCCAGCCTCTACATGGCACAGATACTACATACATTCACAAAAGTACAATGAATTAATTAATCGGGCGCCAAGTATCTCTTGGAAACCCGGCCATCCTTTAATTTTCTGGAATGATTGATTTACTCTCCTATCATAAGTAAATAAAGACAGAGAGGCGCCATTATTCTACACCTTGCACCTCTAACTGTTACTGTCTGAATCACATGGTTAAAAAAGAGGTGTGAGAGCAAAGGAACTATCCCCATTGGCCCAGCGTGGCACCCAGATATTTCTCAAAATACAATAATTAATATGATAATACAATTTATAATTTTAAAGGCTGTGACACTATAAAATAAATGTAATGTCGCCGCTTGTAGAGAGGAACTGTGGTTCTGGGTGTTAGGTCCCAATGTTCAGAATGTTCATGAGAAGCCATGGCTTCAAATGTACACAGCGGCCAGGGCTTGGGGCATCGTTTGTGTGATGTCACAACTCAGAACCCTGGCCATAGCAACTACTAACACATCAGAACCTTCAGTGTGCAGAGAGATCCGGACAGGAAAGTCAAAGTACCAGGGCTCTCAGAGGCAGTAAGTTGCAGGGTCCCAGTGGCCTCACCCCAGCGGACTTTGCAGATGCACCCGGAACCACCCAGGACCTTCCTGATTACGAGGAAGAAGGTAAGAGTCCGGAATGGGGTCAGAATAAAAGGATGTGGACCTGGGCTGTAAAGAAGGGCTGGTATCTCCCAGGCGCAAAGCACTGCTATGACACAAACTTGGCATAAAAACCTCTGAACTTAAGAAAAGGGGATGATGCATTTGTAGAGGGCGAGTGATGACTACACGGTTTGTTCGAGTCGAAGTTGGACCCTGAATATTCACTGAGTAATAAACTATGTTTAAGTGGACATGAACAGTCGACAAGGAACCTGCCAATGTTAAAACAAAGCCCATTCTTAGGGCTGTCTAGAATTTAACACTCGACCATATAAATACAAAATAAAGGTGTGACAGAGCAACAATACTGAACCTTTTATGACAAATAACATCTGCTCAGGGCTGGCGCTAGGCATGGGCAGCATGGGCGGCGGCCCAGGGCCCCGCACTCAGTCCACCAATATGGGGCGTCGCGCGGACTCACACATATCATCCAGCGCTGCGAGGCCCAGGGGAGGGGCACCTGTTTTCTGGCCTCGCAGCAGGGCCGGATTGGCCGTAGCTGGCACCTGGCGTTTCCCCATTGGGCCGGAATGGTGGGGGCCAGTGTTGGACCGGCGGGGGTGTTTTTGTTAGTGGGGGCCGGTTTTGCAGCAGTGCTGCAAAATCAGCCCCTTTTAACAGTAGAGCACGCCGCAGCGGTGTTCCTGCCAGCACCCTCCCCCCGGACGCCAGTTGAACTTAATTGCCAGGGCTGATTTGCGATCCCAGTCCGGCCCTGCCTCGCAGGCATGTGGTGCGCTGCCAGAAACAGGGGAAGGCCCTTCGGAAAGACAAGCAACTCTCACTATTTCAGCCCTTGATGAGCTGTGAAAGAGATGCATGTCAGTGTCTGAGAGGGGGCGTTGCTGCACAGGAGGGGCCCTGCACTATGCAGGTTCAGGATCACCTTCAAATATTGGGATGCAAATAGTGTTGTCACCTTTCCAGGAGAAAAATCCAGGCCATTCGTTGCTGTTTTAGGAGTCTGCAAAGGCTGGGACACAATGCTAACTACCACTTTAAACAAAAGCATATGTATTATTTGTAATAAGTCGTTTCTCTCTTTGTTTACCTGAATTATTACTCAGGGATGGGTGCAGCTCTAGAACACGTTTAAATGTGTTTTCTGTTTATATTTGAAGTTTTGATTATGTACAGAGAAGGCCGACAAATAACAGCTTTAGGTGATTTTGTACCAGCCGGGACATGAAACAGAACAGAACAGGACAGAAAACCAGCCAGGTGGCAACCCTAGATGCAAACAGCCTTGAATGAGGGATGAAAACCATTTTTTGCAATTTTGTAACGCACAAACTCAACCTGAAGGTATTGCAGTGCTTAACATGAGAACCAGTTACATTATACAAGGACACCTTCTTTTCTTTTTTTTAGGCACAGGGAGATTACGTGATTTGCCCAGAATCACAGGATCTTGAGCTGATGCCAAGACTGAAAGCTGGTTGCCCAGGTATAAAGTCGGCACCTCTAGCTGTAATGCCACATCCTGGTTAGACGGAGCGTGGCAGGCAGATGCTACATGAAAGCTCGGCTCTTTATGGACTTGTGGTTCTAACTGGACCTCAAGCTGAGCCAGAGCCAGGGAGTACGCCTTTGGGAGCTATTTCTCACATTAAGCCTGTTTCAAAGTGCTGCCGTATTGTCAGATCAGTGGATGAGGCACACAGAGAGTGTTATTTGGCCAGGATCAAACAGTTTGTTAAATTAGTAGACGCAGTACACTGCTACTTGTTGGAAAGACTATATATTTACCACTGTACTGCATTTAGATGACTAGTACATATGACTGGGCACCTCCCTTCTCTCAGGAACTATTCAGTACATTTTTAGAAATCTAGGTGACTATCAGTTTTCACATTGAATCAAAGTACTCCCAATGTTGCCAAAAAGGGAGCAGCAGAGTAATAAGTAGTGCCACTGGAATCATATGGTAGAGTAGGGTCAAATTATGCGGCAGGGATGAGTAAATAATGCACCAAAAAAGGCATGTTATGCGGCTTAATTCAACACATTTTATGATATTATTACTTCAATATTTGGTCATTTTTGCACTGAACATTGCCTGGGCATAGGTTGCACTTAATTAGTACCAGTTTAACATTCAATTTGAGCAATAAGCAACAGAAAGGGTAACCAGTCCAGCTTTTCAAAGGATCTTCTGCTGCAAGGCAACACGTGTTGTTGTGTTAATAGGAACTTTTGAACCATTTGAGCTAGAAACAACAAATTGTTTTTTTAAAAACCTGCAGATTATGCAGCAGATGATAGATTAGGTGATAAATCTATGTCCTGTGGAGACTCACCGTCGCAGCCACAGGGTTCTAAAATCTGTCCTCTACTACTCCCCCGTGGCAGGGCCAACTGGAGGTGAAATAGATCCAATCGGAACCTGGTCAATAAAAAACGTTCATAGGTGCTAAAAGGTCCCAGGAGATATGGCTCAGTCATAGGTGTTGTTTTCAAAATTAAAAATGCACGGACACTGGGTTTCCTCAATTCCAGCTATTCCCTCTCATTTTTTAATATTTTGTAACCATTATACAACCCCCCGGAAAACCTTTATTATTCCTATTTTAAGGAGGTTGAAATTCAAGCAGGTGCGCCCAGCATTTATTCACCTACAATTGCTGTATGAAAACTCTATTTTCTTTGTCGTCAATTTCCTAAAATCTGCAGTGAAGCTTAGAGCATGCCTCGATTAAATGATTGTGGTTTTAAGGTATGTTTCTTTTACCTTAGCTATCTTGGCAATATATATAGTCTAGAGGAGGCCCTTGGAATCATCCTTTTAACTGTCTTTTCATTTGTATGATTTAGGATATATGCACTTTATAATGTATTACTTGTACTGTATGAGATTTTTAGGGTAGTTCTGTCCCCTATGTGACATATGTATAAATATTTTACCCTTTTTTATTCCATGTATGGTTTTGTAGAGTACTTTTATGGTTTCATGTGTGAAAACCGAATAAAGTTTGTTTGATTGATTGATAAATCTATAATTATGAGAAAAATGTAGTAGCCACTCAATCGCATAATCCCAGTGGCCCTGGCAATAAATTCAGAAAAGTTATCGCCCAAGAGCACACAATTTGGCCAAATGGGAGGCAAGGATTGAAAAACGCGTCTCCTGGTTCCATTTCTCCAACTAGTCCACTAGACTGCAACTGGGATCTCAGTGAGTCTGATGGAAAGGCTAAGGGGATGTCTCTCCAAGGGAATTGCCACTCTGTTTCCGGCCATGCTCAGCTTTAGAGCATGGTGATTAGATGCCAAATATTCTAGTTCCATGATTAAAACGTACTAGTTAGACCAGGTCCTATGGCAGTGGGTACTTACTGGACAGTATGCGTGGTAGATACTGATTTACTACTGTTACTTTTCTAAACTTGACGCTCAAAGTTTGCAATTGCAAGCAGTCAAGGCTTACTCCAATAGGTGGTAAAGGGATTAGAACTCAAACAGAGCATGAAGAGTAATCACACTCTAGAAACTCAATCTCCAGCTGAGTTATCTTTTAACATGACCTGTTTTAGAGGGGGGATTTAGAATGAAACCCCCGAAATCTGCTAGATGACACTTAGTTCCTCTGCTCCCCAATAAACATCTTCCGAGGTCTCTGCACACAAAATGTGTCTCCACACGTGCAGTGTTCCTTCAAAGGCACACATTCTCCTGTGAAGTCCCTACTTGGCTCTTGCAGCGATGACTGGGGACCATGGCTGTGAGGCCCAGGGAAGGGGACTCTCCTTCCCTAGGTCTTGCAGCACCAGACCATGGATGTGAA
Source organism: Calotriton arnoldi (assembly GCA_963921515.1). NCBI lineage: Eukaryota > Metazoa > Chordata > Amphibia > Caudata > Salamandridae > Calotriton > Calotriton arnoldi. The sequence goes on along the minus strand of CAWUFW010017327.1, from coordinate 56,941 downwards.
GTCCAGGGCAGTGGGGCCACATCCCAGAGGCTTTGCAGCACTACATGATAGCTGTGAGGCCGTAGAATGGGAAAACACTCTCATGAGTCTCACAGATGTGGGTCATGGTGAGGTGGTCCATGGAAGGGAACACCCCTCCCTGGTCTTGCAGTGCTACACTATTGTTGTGAGACCAATGGTAGAGGGTTTCCCTATCCTGGGTCCCTTTTTCTGGGTATCGCAGCACTAGACCATGGTTGCAAGGCCTAGGAGAGTGGAGGTCCCTACCCTATGCCTCGTAGCCATGTTATAGCATTGCCAGGCCATGGAGAGGGCACCTCTCCCCTGGGCCTTGCTGTCATGCTTCTGTTGCTGCGAGGCTCATGGGTTAGTGGGCTCTCTCCCCTAATCCTCTCAGTGCTACACCATGTCTGAGAAGCCCAGGAGGTGGGGAAGGGCACCTTGTGTTGGCCCCTCCCCTAGGCCCCATTGAAACTGTCTCACAGCTCTGTACCATGGCTCTGTGCATAGGTCGATGTCAAGGTCCATGTCCTGTGATGCCATTTCCTGTGATTTCACGTTGCATGCAATTAGAGAAGCTAGCACATTCCCTTTCTGCCCTGGCATAGCCATCGGCTAGCGGCATCACCATCAGTAGTGTAGCGGGTGCAGTGGTACGGGGCCCAGGGGTATTAAGTACCCAATGTTCCCAAATGATGGATTTATTTTACTGTGCAGCCAGTGGGCAAGAGTGAGGGGGTGCTTTTACTTTGCAATACCCATATAAGAGAGACAAGTAGCACAACAATGGTGCCCTGGGTGCTAGTGCAGCCATGTTCCAGATGTGTGAGGCATGGGAAAGGTCCTCCCTCTAATGGGCATTAGAGTCAGCCGTGGTTGGACACGCAGGGGAGGAGGCACCAGTCCATGAGCTTAGCAGAGCAGGACTATGGCTGTGAGGCTCATTGGGGGCCCTCTCTCTGGGGTGTAGCTGTCAGTGGTGCAGCAGGTGCAGTGGCATCAGGGATTATGGATGTTCTGGAACCAATGCAACCAGATTATGGCTGCACTTTACTGACAGCATCATTTTCTTGCATCAGGGCCCCTGGCTACATTACTAAGTCACCGGTCCCTTCTCCCATGCACCGCACAGCCATGATCCAGAGCTGCGAAGGTCAGGAAAGGTCCATCCTCCCCTAGGCCTACCAGCCATGGTCCAGTGCTGAGAGGCATAAGGGAGGAAGCCTGCAGCTTTGGGTCTTGCCCTGGGCTTTGCAGCCATAGACCAGTGTTGCAAGAGGCCCCTCTGAAGGGCATAGATATCAATAGTGCAGCAAGCGCAGTGGGAGTGTGGCCTCGTGGGGTTATGGGTCCAATGCACCCAAATTATGGCTGTATTTTACTCTCCACAAAAAAGTCTACAAAAAGTGATGGATGGAATGCCTGAATTCATTACAATCAACCAATCAATCAATCAATCAGGGGTTTATAGAGCGCAGCTACTCACCTGAAGGGGTCTCAAGGCGCTATGGGGAGGTGGGGGTGCCCATCTACTGGTAATTCCGCAGGCTGCATCCCACTCCATTATTTTTCACACCCTGCTACCTCAGTTTGGACCCAGCCATATGCAAATCAGTCTTGTCCCTGCTCCATTGGGAACAGACCAGACCAAACTACCAGGCCAGGTCTCCCTGAATCGGAACTCAAGCAACCCAGGACAGGTGCCGCCATAGTTAGGGATCATCAGCCAGGTATAGCTTGGTGCCAGTAACATAGTGAATAGTGAATATATCTATCTATCTATCTATCTATCTATCTATCCATCTATCTATCTATCTATCTATCTATCTATCTATACACACACATATATAACATATATATATATAATTTTTTTAATATTTTTATTTTATAACTTACCTGCAATATACAAACTGCAGGGTTACATCCAGAATGAGGAGCAACCTGCATTAAGCCGTGCCAAACGTGTGCTTTACAACAGCAAGCTCTGCTCTTTTGGGGGCTTTAGCTCACATTCTTTATGTTTAAATGTCTTACCACTCTTCACACCTAATTCTACTAGCTAGGTTAGAGACAGGAACAGCAATCTCTATAAATAAAACACATGATAATGGAAAGAAGAGATTAAAATTAATTTTTACATCAACTGTGCAAAATATTTTGATGATGTTCTAAAAACAACATGATGGATTGGCAGCAAACGTATTTAGGTTTCGGCCTAGTGATGCTAGACGGAATCTATTGCAACATATTTGTTGAGAAATGGTGAAAAGTAGACTGTGGATTATTTACAAATTCATAACAGTCCGGCACATATTAGTGCACTGCAAAAGACTGCTTTCATTTCATTGCCTGGATGGTAAATCTTCCATTATTTGTTGTACCTATTAATGGAAACTGCTGCTTTAACCTTCTTGCAATGGTAGTGGAACCATCAGAAAGCCATACAAAGAGGGTTGGCTGTACCGGAAGTAATACTGTTATCACCCCTGGCATCACACATGGACCCTGGAACAGTGCAGATACTGTACTTCTTCAGAGAATGAGGGAAGCTTGCACTGCTGGCATTCATTCTCTAAACTTTTTGATACCAAAAAAGCTTCTACTGCTGATAAACATGAGGTATCAGCTCTGGGTGTGAGTGAAGCTTTCTTTGCTGGTGCCCTGGCTTCACACATGAACCCTCAAACAGTGCACATACTGTGCATGTTCAGAGAGTGAGGGAAGCTTGCATTGCTGATGTCCATCCTGTACATGTTTGGTTAACCAAGAAAGCTTCTACTGCTGATACACATAAGGTATAAGTTCTGCGGGTGAGTGAAGCTTTCTTTGCTGTGCCTCTGCTGTGTCTGTTGGATGGAGGGATGATTGCACTACAGATTCTCATTTGGTGTCTCTTGTGCTAGTGAGGGAAGCTTTCACTGCTGGATTCCATTCTGTGCCTTTTCTAAGAAAGATAAAAGCCAAAACTGCTGTTGCCCAAGGGGCCCAGAGAGAGAGGGAAGTGCTCAATGCTAATGTCCATGGTGTACCTGTTTTGGTAATGGAGGAACCTTACATGTCTAATGTCAATGCTGCACCTCTTCTGTGAGGGAATGTCGCTGCCACTCCTGCTGCCACGCTGTATTTGTCTGAGCAGGAGAAAATGTGCACGTCTGATGTCTATAAGAATCCTGTTCTGTGAGAAAAGGAAGCTTGCAATGCAGATGTCCATTCTAGTTCTCTGAGGGAGGGAATCCTACCCTGTTAATGTTTGTGATCTACCTTTGCGTTGGTGTTTGAAGCTTGTGCTATTGGTGTCCATGCATTACCTGTTACGTCAGGGAGTAAAGCTGGCACTTCTGATGTCCAAGAAGAACCTGTTCTTTGTGTTAGGGAAGCTTGCATTACTGATGCCCATATTGCATCTGCTCTGTGAGGGGTAAAGCATGCACTTTTACTCATTTGTTGTGCCTGCTCTCTGTGGGAGGACAACTCGCCCTTTTGAAGACAATGCTGTACATAGTCTGTGAGGAAGGGAAGCTTGCACTGGTGATGTCCATGCAGCATATGTTTAATTATCAAGGGAAGCTTGCACTGGTGAGTTCCATGCAGCATATGTTCAATTATCAAGGGAAGCTTGCACTGGTGATGTCCCTGCAGCATATGTCTAATTATCAAGGGAAGCTCGCACTGGTGATGTCCAGGCAGCATATGTGCAAGTATCAAGGGAAGCTTGCACTGGTGATGTCCAGGCAGCATATGTTCTATTATCAAGGGAAGCTTGCACTGGTGATGTCCAGGCAGCATATGTTCTATTATCAAGGGAAGCTTGCACTGGTGATGTCCAGGCAGCATATGTTCTGTTATCAGAGGAAGTTTGCACTGCTGATGTCCAGGCAGCATATGTTCAATTATCAAGGGAAGCTTGCACTGGTGATGTCCAGGCAGCATATGTTATATTATCAAGGGAAGCTTGCACTGGTGATGTCCATGCAGCATATGTTCTATTATCAGAGGAAGTTTGCAGTGGTGACGCTAATGTCACACCTCTTGTTTAACAGAGGGAAACACACATTTCTGATGGACCTGCTGGGCCTGCTCTATCAGGAGGTGAACACTGCAATGTTGATGCCCAAGTTGTACCTTTTGTTATAGTGAGGGAGTCTTGCTCAGTTGATGCCCATGAGGTGTGTAGTGTGGGAGGGTGTGATACATGGTCAGAGAGGGAGGAACGTGTGCATCGCTTATCTCCATGGTGTCCCTGTGGTTGTCGCAAGCAAAGCTTGCACTGCTGACGCCTGTGCTCCACCCTTCTGTGAAGGAGGGCAACTTGCTCTACTGGTGCTAATTCTATGCATATTCTGTGAGTGAACAAAGCTTGCATTGGTGATGTCAATGCTGTGCATGTTCCCTCATCAAAGGAAGCTTGAAGGTGTCATGCCCATGCTGTGCTTATTCTTTGAAAGGTAGACGTTTGCACTGATGATGGCCATGCTGGACTTGCTCCTTGATGCAGTGAGGACTACACTGTAGGTATCCACACTGCGACTTATATGATAATGAGGGAAGCTTGCACTATTGCTTTCCTTGTGTTACCAGTTCTGTCATCCATAGATTCTTGACCCACTGATCCATTCTTTATGTGAGGAAGGCTGGCTCTGTTGAAACCCATAATAGGGCCTCTTCTGTCATGTTCTACAAGGGAAGGAAGCTTGCTCTGATCCTGTTGTGCTGGACATGTTTTTTGTTTGATGCTTGATGTTGAATTGTGCCTGATCTGTGGAAGAGGGCAACACACATTACTGATGCCCAAGCTACATATATTCTGTGAGTGAGAGAAGCTTGCAATGGTTATATCCATGCTGTAAATGGTTATTTCAAAAAGTCACTTGTACTGATGATGTCTATTTTGTACCTGCTCATGACAGAAACATGTACATTGCAGTCCCACCACAGGCATTGTGCAACAGAGCATAGAGATACTCACGTAGTGTCTGACTGTCAAGCATTTCTATGAAAATGTTCAATAGCTTGTTGCCACCTTGTATGCATGGTTCGAATTTTGCGAATGAATCAAGCAATTTGCCAGCCTCTACATGGCACAGATACTACATACATTCACAAAAGTACAATGAATTAGTTAATCGGGCGCCAAGTAACTCTTGGAAACACGGCCATCCTTTAATTTTCTAGAACGATTGATTTACTCTCCTATCATAAGTAAAGAAAGACAGAGAGGCGCCATTATGCTACACCTTACACCTCTAACTGTTACTGTCTGAATTACATGGTTAAAAACGAGGTGTGAGAGCAAAGGAACTATCCCCATTGGCCCAGCGTGGCACCTCGATATTTCTCAAAATGCAATAATTAATATGTGTTAGACTTGGCATCTTTTGGCGTGTTTCCCCTGACTTTTTGCTTTCTGACCTCCCGGTTTTGACTCTGTTTTTGCTGGTGTAATGATTCTGCGCACTTTCCTCACTGCGGTCCAGTGGGAAAGTGCAAGTGCTCCTGTATAAAATGTGTTATGGATTGGTGTTTCCATGATTGACCTATTTGGTTTATGTGTCAGTCCCTTGTAAAGTGCACTGCGAGTGCCAGGGCCTATAGACCAAATGCTGTTGGTGGGCTGCAGCACTGGATTGTGCCACCCACGCAAACAGCCCGTAAAGTGTAACTCGGGCCTGCCATCGCAGAGCCTGTGCGCAGCCTGGGGCAGCCATGTCGACTTGGCAAGTGCACACACTTGCAAGTCCCTAAACCTTCCCTTTGCTACATGTTAGTCACCCCTAAGGTAGGCCCAAGGTACCCCTGTGGGCAGGGTGCGTTGTATGCGAAAGGTAGGACATGCCCGGGTGTGTGCGGCATGTCCTGATAGTGAATTACAGCCTAGTTCGTTTTTCTTTATTGCAAGGCTACCTGTTCCCCATAGGCCAGAACGGGCAGTTTTGATTATTACAGCTTATAATCCTAACTGACCCCGGGAACGTGGTAGAAATTCGAGTTTAGTATGCCTGGACTCAGAATGATAAAATGCATCTTTTAGTGAAGTTGGTTTTAACATTCTGTGTTTGAAAATACCACTTTTAGAAAGTGGGTATTTTCTTGTCTAACCATCCAAGCCTGCCTCTGCGAGGTTGTGTATTCCTTGTCTGGAGTGTGAGTGACAGGGGCTGGGGGATGCCAGGAGACAGGGTGAGTCAGCACAGGGCTGAATAGCAAGATCTACATGTAGATGGGTGGGAGGGGTCGCACCTGGGCCCTGAATAGGACAGTGCCTTCCCTCCACAATGCTGGCTCCACCTCCTGTGGTGCTTCTGATGTCCCTGGCCTACTCCCTGAAAGAAGGAACGGAGACTTGTCAACAAAGTGCTCCAGAACTGGTTTGGACTAGGCAAAGGCCTCTCTGCCTTCAGAGAACAAAGGAATTTGGGATATAAATATTGGGGCCCTGACCCCATGAATTTAGATCTCGCTGGAATCAAGGAACCTGCCAAGACGAAGAGCTGGAAGAGCTGCCAGGAGGAGTACTGCCCCTTTGCTGTGTTGTTGCTTTGGTGGGTTGGCCTGCAGCTGCTGCTTCTACCTTGGGCAGTGAAAGGACTGGACTGAACTTTCTACAAACTTGTGCTGAGTATCTCCAAGGGCCTGAAACCGAGCTGGCCTCCTGTTAAGAAGTCTCAGGGACTACAAAGACTTCACAAGCCTCTGGGTACCGCTTCTGGAACGCTGTTTCAGTTGTCACAGAGGAAGGGAACCGCAACCGACTCCGTCAACCGAATCCATCCCTGGCCGGTGACCTGTTTGCACCGCAGACCGCATCGCCCCGCTTCGCATCGCAACCCTGGTCTCACCGTGGGCGACGTCCGCCGCCGCCAACATCGAGCCGCTGCTTGCACCGTGACCTGTGGGCACCGCAGTTCGCATCGCATCGCTTCACTGAACCAGCCGGACCCGACCGACGCGGTCGCTGCAACTGGCTCAAGAGTCGAGACCGCACCGCATTTGGGGCACCGCTCGCACGTCTGCGACGCACCGCTCCGACTCGCACCGCTGTCCGACGCCAGCTCCCGCACTCTGGCTAGGTCGCCTGCATCACAACCTGTCAGCACCGCATCGAGCATCGTCTCACCCTGCATCGCACGCCTTGGACTCACCGACTCCGTCTGCACGACGCTCATCGAGCCGCTGCCTGCACCGCATCGAGGGACACCGCACCTTGCCTCGCTCCGTCTTGCACCGCAACCATGACGAACGCCGACCGGCTCGTACACTCCGTACCAGCCACAACGAGAAAGGTACTGTAACCGAGTCTGTTCATGACTCTGCTGGCCCGTATCGACGCGGTCGGCTGGAACTGTTAGACTCTGTGGTTTTCAGCATCGCGGTAGGCTTGGACGGAGCTACCGACTCGGACAAACTTTGCTTTTGTGCTATTCCAGCAAAGAAGAAGTTACCGTATCAAGCATTCATTTTTAAAGTATAGTATTGTGGATTTTTGTCGTAATTGGTCTTGTCTTGAGTATATAAAATATTGGTTATTTTTCTAAACTGGTGTGGTGTCCGTTTGTAGTGCTTACACTGTATTACTGTTGGTTATGTGCAAATGCTTTACACACTGCCTCTGAATTAAGCCTGACTGCTCGTGCCAAGCTACCACGAGGGTGAGCAGGGGTTACTTCACGAGTGTAACACCCTTACCCTGACTAGGAAGAAGGGTCCCAACTTGGACAAAGGTCCAAACCCTTGCCAACTAGAGATCCCATTTCTAACATTGGTTGTCAGCGGTGAGGATAGGACTTGTGTTTGCACTTGACTTACAGTGATTGGTGTGCACTACTACCATATCGCAGACCATTACGTACCACATACTGGTTCCTTTTCTTTTGGCCTATTTTTGATCTTGCCAGTTTTCAACTCACGACTTTTATCATGCCTGAATCAATTGCATCATCCGTTGCATCTCTGGAAGTTATCTTTGAGGAGGACAGGTTGGAATCCTACGCCGTAAAGGAGTTACGAGCGATTTGTAAAAACCTGAAAGTCCAAATTAAAGGCCTCACAAGGAAGGAGGAGCTACAGAAGGCGCTGAGGGCCAGGGTAGCAGCCAGACATGCCAATGGGCAGCCTGGTAATCTCAGTGAGGAGGCGGAGGAGCCTATTTCCAGGGTGGATGTGCTTTTGGGTAGGGGTGAACCCGCCAGGTCAGGCAGCAGCAGTCTGTCCCCCGAGGAGCTGGAGGACAGGCGGGAGGCAAGGCAGTTTGAGCTGCAGAAGCTCAGGCTGGAGAGTGAGCGGGAGGAGAAGAGATTGGCCATAGAGGAGAGGAAGATGCTCTTAGAGCATGAGAGAGAACTGAAGGAGCTAGAACTTAGGAGTAAGTCAGGCTCAGATGGTGGCAGCAATTCGTCCAGAAAAGCAGACAGGATTGTGCACATTCCCAAGAATGTAGGCAAGGAGTTCAAGAAGGGGGATGACATACAAAGGTGGTTTCAGGGTTATGAGGCAGCCATACACATGAATGGGGTCCCTGAGGAGAATTGGGGAGCAGGATTGTGGCCACTTTTCCCTGAAGAAGCAAGGGATGCTCTGATAGCTTTGGGTAAGGGTATCACCACACCTATGCTGACATGAAGGATGCCCTTCTCACGAAGTATGGTCTTACTCCTGAAAAGTACAGGGATCAGTTCAGGTCCAGTAAGAAGTCTGATGCCAACACTTGGTTGGAATGTGTGGATGTGTTCTGCAGGTCTCTGGATGGTTGGGTGAAGGGCAGTAGTGTAACAGATTTTCAGGGGCTCTACAACTTGATTGCATGGGAGCACTTGTCTAGTCTATGTTTTGCAGATCTGCGCCAGCACCTAGTCGATAGTAAGCTAACTGACCCCAGGAAGCTTGCTATGGAAGCGGACCGCTGGGTGAGTACCAGGGTCCACAAGAAAGCGTTTGGGGAGACTCAGCCAAAGGTGGGCAGGGTCCCCAGCAGAAAGGTGGGGGGACAAGGGTAAAGCACAGGAGTTCTCTAAAGGGCCCCAAACTAGTACCCAGGGTAAAGGTTCCCAGCCCCCGGTGATAAGAAGAAAGGGGTCTCTACAGGGAAGCCTGTTGAGACCGGCCCCGCAAGTGTTATGCATGTGACCAGGTAGGTCACTTTAAGGGGGACCCCAAGTGCCCGAAGGGGACACAGCCACCCACTGGTGGACAGTCCAAAGTGTTGGCTAGTGTAGCGCTTGGGGAGGAGGGGTGCCCACAGGAGGGTGGGGATCCCACAGAAATGACCCTTGTCTCACTAGGGGACAGTGAGATGGTCCCAGGAAACCAGGTGCCCCCTAACACAAAGAAATATAGCACCTGGGTGACCATTAATGGGAACAGGGTAGAGGCTCTCAGAGATACTGGAGCCAGTGTGACCTCAGTCCGGTGTCACCTGGTGTCTGAGAAGCAAGTAGTCCCCGGGCATTCCACCAAGTAGTTGCTGTAGACAACTCAGAGCGCCAATGTATGGTGGCGCAGGTTCCCTTTGAATGGGGTGGGGTCTCAGGTCCCTTGAGGGTGGCTGTGAGCCCTACCATGCCTGTATATTGTCTGCTAGGAAACGACCTGGAGCAGTCCTCATGGAAGGAGGTTGAGCTCAGGTCCCACTTGGAGATGCTTGGGTTGCCAGAGTGGGCATGCGTGTCTACTCGTTCAATGGCGGCCAGAAAGGGTGATCAAGAGGACTTGGAGCCTGAAACAGTGGCCCAAGTCCCTGCCAAGAGAAAGGGCAAGGGGCGCGGAAACCGGCCCCCGAAGTTCCCACGGACCGGGAGGAGGCGGACCTCGAGGGGGACGCCCGGTGCCTACAGGGGAGCAGGTAGCCGAACTGGGAGACATCTCTGAGCTGACCCATTGGAAGCAAGAAGGGGGTCCCACCAGGGAGGAGTTCTGCAGGGAGCAGAACGAGTGCCCTACTCTGGAGGGTCTGCGGCGGCAGGCTGCAGACCAGGCAGCTGGTAATCAGTCCGGGTCACATCTGATCTACTGGGAGAGTGGTCTCCTATACAGTGAGCCTAAGGTTGCTGAGCCTGGGTCAGCCCGTGTGCTGGTGGTACCCCAGCGCTTCAGGACCTTCCTACTGGGTCTGGCTCATGACGTGCCTTTGGCAGGACATTTGGGGCAGGACAAGACCTTTGACAGGCTTGTCACCCACTTCTTTGGCCCCAAATGCGAAGGCAGTCAGATGCACACTGCAGGTCTTGCCAAACTTGCCAGGCAAGTGGTAAGAGTGGGAGGAAGGTCAAAGCTCCTCTCCAACCTTTTCCTGTAGTTGGAACACCCTTTGAAAGGGTAGGGATGGATATTGTGGGGCCACTGGATCCCAAGACAGCCATGGGCAACAGGTACATCCTGGTCTTGGTGGACCATGCCACCCGGTACCCGGAGGCAATCCCTCTCAGGACAACGACGGCGCCAGTGGTGGGCCGGGCGTTAATGGGGATCTTTTCCCGTGTGGGATTCCCCAGAGAGGTGGTTTCTGATAGGGGGACCAATTTCATATCGAAGTATATGACATCCCTGTGGAAGGAGTGTGGTGTAACCTACAAGTTCACCACTCCTTACCACCCCCAAGGAAACGGTCTGGTGGAGAGATTCAACCAGACCTTGAAAGGCATGATCAAGGGTCTAACAGAACCCATGAGGCGTAAGTGGGACGTCCTCTTGCCATGCCTACTCTTTGCATACAGGGAGGTGCCTCAGAAGTCTCTTGGGTACAGCCCCTTTGAGCTCCTGTATGGCCACCCTGTCAGAGGACCTCTGAGTTTGGTAAAGGAAGGCTGGGAGGCAGCTCCCAGGAAAACTCCTCAGGATGTATTTAGCTACATGCTGGCCTTTAGAAACCAAACTGCCCGCTTCAGGAAATTCGCTCAGGCGAACCTAGAAGCAAGCCAGGAAGAAATGAAGAGATGGTATGACCAGAATGCCACTCTGGTCGAATTTCAACCTGGGCAAAAAGTGTGGGTCATGGCCCCAGTGGCACCTTGTGCCTTGCAGGACAAGTGGACTGGGCCATATGAGGTAAAGGAGCGCAAAAGTGATGTCACCTACCTGGTGGATTTGCAGGCTCCAAGGAACCCTTTGAGGGTCCTTCACGTGAACCGCCTCAAGCCCCACTTCGAGAGGTCCGAAGTGAGTATGCTCTTGGCGACAGATGATGGGGTGGAAGAGGAGAGTGAGCCTCTCCCTGACCTCCTGTCTACCAAGGAGCATGATGGGTCAGTAGAGGGTGTGATCCTCTCCCCTACTCTGACTCAGGAGCAGCAGGGGGACTGTCGCCAGTTGTTGGGACAGTTCGCCCCACTGTTCTCTCTGACCCCCGGTGTTACTCACTGGTGTACCCATGACGTGGACACCGGTGACAGCCCTCCTGTGAAGCACAAGATTTACAGGTTGACTGACCGGGTCAGAGCCAGCATCAAGGAGGAGGTCTCTGAGATGTTGGCGTTAGGGGTGATTGAGCCCTCCCACAGTCCTTGGGCCAGCCCAGTGGTCTTGGTCCCAAAGGCTGCGGCGCCCGGTGCCACTCCAGAACTCCGGTTTTGTGTGGACTACCGTGGGCTCAATGCCGTCACCAGGACTGACGCGCACCCCATCCCCAGAGCTGATGAGCTCATTGATCGGTTGGGAGCTGCCCGGTTCCTCAGCACGTTTGATTTGACGTCTGGGTACTGGCAGATTGCCTTAACCGATGGGGCCAAGGAGAGATCAGCATTCTCAACCCCAGAAGGTCATTACCAATTCCGGGTGATGCCCTTTGGGTTGAAGAATGCCCCTGCCACCTTTCAGAGGTTGGTCAATCAGGTGTTGGCCGGGCTGGAGGATTTCAGTGCCGCCTACCTGGATGACATTGCTGTGTTCAGTTCCAGCTGGGAAGAACATTTACAGCACCTTGAGAAAGTGTTGAGGGCTCTGCAAGGTGCAGGCCTCACGATCAAGGCCAGTAAGTGCCAGATCGGGCAGGGTTCTGTGGTGTACTTGGGACACCAGGTAGGAAGCGGCCAGGTGGCGCCCCTACAACCCAAGATTGACACCATTCTGGCTTGGGAACCCCCAAGACCCAGACAGAGGTGAGAGCCTTCTTAGGTCTCACCGGTTACTATAGGAGATTTGTTAAGGGCTATGGCACCATCGTTGCCCCCTTAACCGAGCTGACCTCTAAGAGGCAGCCCAGGAAAGTGATCTGGACTGAGTCCTGCCAGAAAGCTTTGATGCCCTGAAGGCAGCCATGTGCACGGCGCCCGTGCTCAAGGCACCTGACTTCTCCAAGGAATTCGTCGTGCAGACTGACGCTTCCAGAGCATGGTGTGGGAGCGGTGCTCTCACAACTGAACGAAGAGGGCCTGGATCAGCCTGTAGTCTTCCTTAGCAGGAGACTACTTCCCAGGGAACAGAGGTGGAGTGCCATAGAAAGGGAAGCTTTTGCTGTGGTCTGGGCGCTGAAGAAGTTGAGACCATACCTGTTTGGGACTCACTTCCGGGTTCAGACAGACCACAGGCCCCTCAGATGGTTGATGCAAATGAGGGGCGAGAATCCAAAACTGCTGAGGTGGTCCATCTCCCTACAGGGAATGGACTTTACGGTGGAACACCGTCCTGGTACCGAACACGCCAACGCAGATGGTCTGTCCAGGTTCTTCCGCCTTAGTGAAGAGAACTCCAATGGGGTTGGGTAGTTCTCCCTACTTTCAGCTGGAGGGGACATGTGTTAGACTTGGCATCTTTTGGCGTGTTTCCCCTGACTTTTGCTTTCTGACCTCCCGGTTTTGACTCTGTTTTTGCTGGTGTAATGATTCTGCGCACTTTCCTCACTGCGGTCCAGTGGGAAAGTGCAAGTGCTCCTGTATAAAATGTGTTATGGATTGGTGTTTCCATGATTGACCTATTTGGTTTATGTGTCAGTCCCTTGTAAAGTGCACTGCGAGTGCCAGGGCCTATAGACCAAATGCTGTTGGTGGGCTGCAGCACTGGATTGTGCCACCCACGCAAACAGCCCGTAAAGTGTAACTCGGGCCTGCCATCGCAGAGCCTGTGCGCAGCCTGGGGCAGCCATGTCGACTTGGCAAGTGCACACACTTGCAAGTCCCTAAACCTTCCCTTTGCTACATGTTAGTCACCCCTAAGGTAGGCCCAAGGTACCCCTGTGGGCAGGGTGCGTTGTATGCGAAAGGTAGGACATGCCCGGGTGTGTGCGGCATGTCCTGATAGTGAATTACAGCCTAGTTCGTTTTTCACTATTGCAAGGCTACCTGTTCCCCATAGGCCAGAACGGGCAGTTTTGATTATTACAGCTTATAATCCTAACTGACCCCGGGAACGTGGTAGAAATTCGAGTTTATTATGCCTGGACTCAGAATGATAAAATGCATCTTTTAGTGAAGTTGGTTTTAACATTCTGTGTTTGAAAATACCACTTTTAGAAAGTGGGTATTTTCTTGTCTAACCATCCAAGCCTGCCTCTGCAAGGTTGTGTATTCCTTGTCTGGAGTGTGAGTGACAGGGGCTGGGGGATGCCAGGAGACAGGGTGAGTCAGCACAGGGCTGAATAGCAAGATCTACATGTAGATGGGTGGGAGGGGTCGCACCTGGGCCCTGAATAGGACAGTGCCTTCCCTCCACAATGCTGGCTCCACCTCCTGTGGTGCGTCTGATGTCCCTGGCCTACTCCCTGAAAGAAGGAACGGAGACTTGTCAACAAAGTGCTCCAGAACTGGTTTGGACTAGGCAAAGGCCTCTCTGCCTTCAGAGAACAAAGGAATTTGAGATATAAATATTGGGGCCCTGACCCCATGAATTTAGATCTCGCTGGAATCAAGGAACCTGCCAAGACGAAGAGCTGGAAGAGCTGCCAGGAGGAGTACTGCCCCTTTGCTGTGTTGTTGCTTTGTTGGGTTGGCCTGCAGCTGCTGCTTCTACCTTGGGCAGTGAAAGGACTGGACTGAACTTTCTACAAACTTGTGCTGAGTATCTCCAAGGGCCTGAAACCGAGCTGGCCTCCTGTTAAGAAGTCTCAGGGACTACAAAGACTTCACAAGCCTCTGGGTACCGCTTCTGGAACGCTGTTTCAGTTGCCACAGAGGAAGGGAACCACAACCGACTCCGTCAACCGAATCCATCCCTGGCTGGTGACCTGTTTGCACCGCAGACCGCATCGCCCCGCTTCGCATCGCAACCCTGGTCTCACCGTGGGCGACGTCCGCCGCCGCCAACATTGAGCCGCTGCTTGCACCGTGACCTGTGGGCACCGCAGTTCGCATCGCATCGCTTCACTGAACCAGCCGGACCCGACCGACGCGGTCGCTGCAACTGGCTCAAGAGTTGAGACCGCACCGCATTTGGGGCACCGCTCGCACGTCTGCGACGCACCGCTCCGACTCGCACCGCTGTCCGACGCCAGCTCCCGCACTTTGGCTAGGTCGCCTGCATCGCAACCTGTCAGCACCGCATCGAGCATCGTCTCACCCTGCTTCGCACGCCTTGGACTCACCGACTCCGTCTGCACGACGCTCATCGAGCCGCTGCCTGCACCGCATCGAGGGACACCGCACCTTGCCTCGCACCGTCTTGCACCGCAACCGCGACGAACGCCGACCGGCTCGTACACTCCGTACCAGCCACAACGAGAAAGGTACTGTAACCGAGTCTGTTCATGACTCTGCTGGCCCGTATCGACGCGGTCGGCTGGAACTGTTAGACTCTGTGGTTTTCAGCATCGCGGTAGGCTCGGACGGAGCTACCGACTCATACGAACTTTGCTTTTGTGCTATTCCTGCAAAGAAGAAGTTACCGTATCAAGCATTCATTTTTAAAGTATAGTATTGTGGATTTTTGTCGTAATTGGTCTTGTCTTGAGTATATAAAATATTGGTTATTTTTCTAAACTGGTGTGGTGTCCGTTTGTAGTGCTTACACTGTATTACTGTTGGTTATGTGCAAATGCTTTACACACTGCCTCTGAATTAAGCCTGACTGCTCGTGCCAAGCTACCACGAGGGTGAGCAGGCGTTACTTCACGAGTGTAACACCCTTACCCTGACTAGGAAGAAGGGTCCCTACTTGGACAAAGGTGCAAACCCTTGCCAACTAGAGATCCCATTTCTAACAATATGATAATACAATTTATAATTTTAAAGGATGTGACAAAATATTATAAATGTAATGTCGCCGCTTATAGAGTGGATATGTGGTTCTGGATATTAGGTCCCAATGTTCAGAATGTTCATGAGAGCCATGGTTTCAAATGTACACAGCAACCAGGGCTTGAGGCCCCGTCTGTGTGATGTCACAACTCAGAACCCTGGCCATAGCAACTACTAACACATCAGAACCTTCAATGTGCACAGAGATCCGGACAGGAAAGGTGAAGTACCAGGTCTCTCAGAGGCAGTAAGATGGAGGGTCCCAGTGGCCTCACCCCAGCGGACTTTGCCGATGCGCCCGGAACCACCCAGGACCTTCCTGATTGCGAGGAAGAAGGTAAGAATACGGAATGGGGTCAGAATAAAAGGATGCAGACCTGGGCTGTAAAGTAGGGCTGGTATCTCCCAGGCGCAATGCTCCGCTATGACACAAACTTGGCATAAAAACTTCTGAACTTAAGAAAAGAGGATGATGTATTTGTAGAGACCGAGTGATGACTACACGGTTTGTTAAACACACAAGATGATGGACGGAATGCTGCACATTGGCAAACATTCACCCCCAGTCACAGATCTGGGTTTAAACCATCGTTATTTTGCTTCACCACGCCACCCCAGTTCAGACATAGCCATATGCAAATCAGTCTTGACCCTGTGCCTCATGGGAACAGTCCAGACCGAACTGCCAAGCCATGTCTTCCTGGACCGGAATCAAGCATCCTAGGACCGGTTTCAGGCTATCAGCCTTCATCAGCCAGGATAGCTTGACTCCAGTGGCATAGTGAGCACGGGACCCACGTCTGGGCATACCCTTCCCACTTAGGGCGAAATGCAAAACACACAAGATGATGGACGGAATGCTGCACATTGGCAAACATTCACCCCCAGTCACAGATCTGGGTTTAATCCATCGTTATTTTGCTTCACCACGCCACCCCGGTTCAGACATAGCCATATGCAAATCAGTCTTGACCCTGTGCCTCATGGGAACAGTCCAGACCGAACTGCCAAGCCATGTCTTCCCTGGACCGGAATCAAGCATCCTAGGACCGGTTTCAGGCTATCAGCCTTCATCAGCCAGGATAGCTTGACTCCAGTGGCGTAGTGAGCACTGGACCCACGTCTGGGCATACCCTTCCCACTTAGGCGAAATGCAAAACACACAAGATGATGGACGGAATGCTGCACATTGGCAAACATTCACCCCCAGTCACAGATCTGGGTTTAATCCATCGTTATTTTGCTTCACCACGCCACCCCAGTTCAGACATAGCCATATGCAAATCAGTCTTGACCCTGTGCCTCATGGGAACAGTCCAGACCGAACTGCCAAGCCATGTCTTCCCTGGACCGGAATCAAGCATCCTAGGACCGGTTTCAGGCTATCAGCCTTCATCAGCCAGGATAGCTTGACTCCAGTGGCGTAGTGAGCACGGGACCCACGTCTGGGCATACCCTTCCCACTTAGGGCGAAATGCAAAACACACAAGATGATGGACGGAATGCTGCACATTGGCAAACATTCACCCCCAGTCACAGATCTGGGTTTAATCCATCATTATTTTGCTTCACCACGCCACCCCAGTTCAGACATAGCCATATGCAAATCAGTCTTGACCCTGTGCCTCATGGGAACAGTTCAGACCGAACTGCCAAGCCATGTCTTGCCAATGTTTTGCCAATGTGCAACATTCCGTCCATCATCTTGTGTGTTTTGCTGTTCGCCCTATGTGGGAAGGGTATGCCCAGACGTGGGTCCCGTGCTCACTACGCCACTGGAGTCAAGCTATCCTGGCTGATGACGGCTGATAGCCAGAAACCGGTCCTAGGATGCTTGATTCCGGTCCAGGGAAGACATGGCTTGGCAGTTCGGGCTGGACTGTTCCCATGAGGCACAGGGTCAAGACTGATTTGCATATGGCCATGTCTGAATTGGGGTGGCGTGGTGAGCAAAATAACGATGGATTAAACCCAGATCTGTGACTGGGGGTGAATGTTTTGCCAATGTGCAACATTCCGTCCATCATCTTGTGTGTTTTGCTGTTCGCCCTATGTGGGAAGGGTATGCCCAGACGTGGGTCCCGTGCTCACTACGCCACTGGAGTCAAGCTATCCTGGCTGATGACGGCTGATAGCCAGAAACCGGTCCTAGGATGCTTGATTCCGGTCCAGGGAAGACATGGCTTGGCAGTTCGGGCTGGACTGTTCCCATGAGGCACAGGGTCAAGACTGATTTGCATATGGCCATGTCTGAACTGGGGTGGCGTGGTGAGCAAAATAACGATGGATTAAACCCAGATCTGTGACTGGGGGTGAATGTTTTGCCAATGTGCAACATTCCGTCCATCATCTTGTGTGTTTTACACAGTTTGTTCGACTCGAGGTTGGACCCTGAATATTCACTGAGTAATAAACTATATTTAAGTGGACATGAACAGTCGACAAGGAACCTGCCAATGTTAAAACAAAGCCCATGCTTAGGGCTGTCTAGAACTTAACACTCGACCATATAAATACAAATTAAGGTGTGACAGAGCTGCAATACTGAACCTTTTATGACAAATAACATCTGCTCAGGGCTGGCGCTAGGCATAGGCAGCTGCCTTGGGCCCAGCTAATGCACTAATCTGGAAACAAATTGCTAACATTTGATTGAATTTAAGAGATTTGGAGAGACCTAGGCCAAACCTTTCCATCCAGTGTGACTAGTATAATGTATTCCATTTAATTGAAATCTAAAATATGTGCTTATTTTATAAGTGTTAATATTTATGTTTTTGTTTTACTGATATGCGCAGCAAGAAAGTTGGTTCTTGCAAAGTCGCTCAACATTAGACAATTGATGGCACTTCTTATGATGTTGTTTTCTGTGATTTCATAATGAATGCAAATTGGGAGGGGCTCACACATTGCCTTTCTACCCGGGGCCCCAGAAGTCTTAGGACCGGCCCTGCTCCTGTCTTGCAGAAGTCGACGGTGTCAAGAGGGGCTCACAGCCAGCACAGGGACCAAGGTTGGCTCAAAGCATTTGCACCTACATATCAAAGGATGCACAAACATCATCTCCAATTTTTCTAATTCCTCTCTGTAATTACTGTGGAGCCATTGGCCAATAACAAAATGTAATGCTTGTATGCTACACACGCCACATTGTCTTCATTTTCCCTACAGAGTTTATGTGAATATAGATATATAATTTTTTTTTATTTAATAATTTACGAGCAGTTTCCAAACTGCAGGGTTACATCCAGAATGAGGAGCAAACTGCATTAAGCCATGCCAAACGTGTGCTTTACAACAGCAAGCTCTGCTCTTATGGGGGCTTTAGCTCACATTCTATATGTTTAAATGTCTTACCACTCTTCACACCAAATCCCACTAGCTATGTTAGAAACAGGAACAGCAATCTCTATAAATAACAAGCATTTGCAATGCAATAGGTCTCGCATTTGTGAGAGTTCGAGCTATTGGCGTTGTAAATGACGATGTCTCTTGCTGTGGTGTTTTGGTGTGGAGTGAATGTATGTGGTGTGCAGTTCAATTGTGTGGGTTGGATTGGAATTCTTAGTAGTGTAATTGTGTGGTGTGAAGAGGATTTATGTAGTGGAATTATGTTCCATTGTGTGCAGTGGAATTATGTGGTTAGTAATTGTGGTATGAGTATACTGGAATTATGTGGACTGGGAATGTGTCATGGAGTGTAATTAAGTGGAATGGTAGTTTGAGTTGTAGAGAGGTATGTAGTGGAGTTTAATTATGTGGTGTGCTGGTTTTCTGTGGCATGTTGTGGAATTGTGTGGTGTGGATTGGATGTATGTAGCGTGTTGTGTAAGTGTGTTGACTTGAACTATGTGGTTTGTTGAATTATGTGGTGTGGAATGTTAATACGTACAGGTGAATTGTGTGGTGTGGAAGTGTGTGGCGTTGAGTGAAATTATGCAGATTGGAATTATGTGGCATGGTGTGGAATGCATTTGTGTGGATTGTGTGGCCAAGTTTAAAAATGATGAAACATAATTGCAAAGAAAGGTGACCTTTCAATGCGCGCAAATTCACAAAATTAAACACGTTGCTTCCACCCAAAAATTTCGGAAACGCTGACCTGTTTTGTCTGACTCTTAACACACCAACGTATGCAAACATAACGCTGTGGCGAAGTGTGAGAGGCTCTTGCCAGTCTCCTGTTCTCTGAAAGTTTGGCAATTTCCGTGAGAGGCCTAGGGAATGTAGCAGTTGCGACAACAGTGATTTGGGGTCAACAAGACATTGCCATATTAGTGGAGAAGACCTGAAGGAAGAAGGGAGTAGTGACCTGATTAAAAACAATAAACCAATGCACTGCGGCAGCTGTAATGTACAGGAAAGGGGAGGGGCAGCATATAGAGTAGATGCAGGGTGGTGAGGAACAACTGAGGGTAGGGAGGGGTACATGGGCACAGAAACACAAACCCACACCACTGTCACAACGTGGTAGTAGTGAAGGGTGGGGAAAACTTGGGCACAGGATGTAACTTTGTTGGATGGTGGTGAACATATTAGGAGTGGCAGAGGGGACAGAGGCAGACATAAATGTACAACCCACGCCTGTCAACGCAGGGAAGGACAGTCTATCCAGAAATTGGTGGGAAGCGGGGAGGTAGAAAGTGAAAGAGTGGGCTTGTTTTAGCTGGAAGTGTAGTTTGTTCTAACGGCTATATGTTATGTGCTATATTTGGATGCACCAAATACCAAACTTTTCAGCATACAGACAGCACCTAGAACATGTGCGTGTACATACACACACAAAGTCAAAGAGTAGCAGTAAGGCAGATTAAGTAGAAGGAAGAATAGAAATGCATACGCATACGATTGGGTATAAGTAGGAGTACACAGAAGTAAGTAGGTATAGGAGGAGGAGTTGGAAGGAGCAAGCAGGAATAGGGGTAAGGAGGATTGAGGTAGAAGTAAGTTGGAGCATTTTAAAGAGTAGGAGTCTGAATAGGCATAAGTAGGAGTAAGAGTAATTGTAAGGAGGAGGGACATTTGATGTAATGTGAGGATAGAACAAAAGGAAACAAAAGGATTCAACGTGCATGTTGAGTGAAATATTATGTGTTAAGTTCAAATGTTGGTAGATGTTGACCATGCTCGTTCACCAAAGTCCTTATGACCTGCATAATAGTTTCTATGAACCTTGAAAAAGCTCATACGGCTGAGTGCCCCGAGCGAAACATTTGTCGGCAGAATGCTCTTAATAATTTTGGTACACAATTACTGGAGATTTTAGATTATCAGGTAGCAGAATAACATATATCCGCAATTTAATGGCACTCTTAAAAACAAGTGAACTCAAATTTTGTGGATATGCCTGGAAGAATACATGAACTAAAATTTTGGGAAAGAATGCTCTCGCCTGGGTATTTATTTGTGCGGCCCACATATAACTGGAGGTTTAAAAACGACAAATGAAAGATCGATTTTTCCTACAATCTAACATAGATCTGACTGAGACAAGATTACAGAACCAGGGTGTGATGGGAAGTGGGGTTGGGAACATATAGAGGAGATGTAACTAGAGAGCAAACTGTACATTTGCATTTAGCATATGTATATGGGAGGGGTGCGGTCTAGCCACTAGAGATGCAGAGATTGGAGAATGGAAGTTCGAATCCCAGCCTCGACTCGACGTCCTGTGACTTTCTGCACATCATTCAACATCTGTGTGCCTAAAAGCTAAAGAAATGCGTGACCCGGCTTTGTTCTGTTGTGAAGGGTTTTAAGGCCCTTGGGCCAGGTGCGCGCCTTTAAAGCAAAGAAAATCACACATACATTTCATTGTTATCATTTGAGAGACGGGTTTGGGAACGGGAGTTGCGTGATTTTAAAGGCAGGTACCGAACTTTGGATCAGAATTCAGGTCTCCTCTTTTCAAGGACAGGAACTTGCCCAGTGGAGAGAAGGATGCACACAGCTGCAAGTGAAAGCACGATTAATTACTTGCCTTTGATACGGCAATAACCTACGGCTTAAACAATATCCAGGCATCAATACCCTATATCAGCCAGGAAGGAGGGGCGGATGGCTCAGTTTAATAAAAGGAATACAAACCACTGACGTGAATCCCCTCCAAGCTGCGCAGATCAGTCATGCAGACCTGTCCTTGGCCAAGCAGAGGTGGATGTGAAGGCGGGGGGTGGAGCGTGGTCAAAAGGGTACGCTGCGCGAGCGAAATCACGAGACTGTGCGCGTGCATGCTTTATTGTATATAGAGCGCGCATTTACCCCAGCAGCACCTGGACGCTATAAAATACTTCTATCAATACTAAAACTGATAACAGAAAAAAGAAAATCCTTGACACGGATTCGGGTCGTCTGTCCCTCCCTCATTTTCTCTCTCTTTCTTGTCCGTTTTTCCGCGCTATCTCTTCGTTTATCTCTCATATCACTCCTCCATGTTCAACAGACAGAAATCAGAGGGAGGAACCTCCCACAATCATTTTTTTTTAAATAGTCTCCCCTTAAATTAGGAGTTGTCTAAACTATAAAACACTCTGTACATCTGGCGTGCTGCAGGGATTTAAGTGGGATGGAAAAAGTGGGGGTATCTCTAACTAGGGAGCGCGGCAGCAAAAGCCAGACGAACGCGCGCTGCTGCGCGTTCTGGCCACCGTCGGGAATGGGCGCGGCAAAGGAGGGACATGCGCCCGCCTTTGACCAATCGCGTGCCGTCTCCACTAAAAAAACGGACGCTCCAGCCAATGTGGGCTTCTGAAAACAAAACCACACGCACGAGCGTGTGGGTCGTTTTCAGAAGCCCTTTCTAAAGGTCTCGCGCTGCGCGAGCAGTGCTGCGCACTGCAACCCTAGGCGCGAGACCTAAAAACACATGATAATGGAAAGAAGAGATTAAAATAAATGCTTAAATCGACTGTGCAAAATATTTTGATGATTTTCCAAAAACAACATGATGGATTGGCAGCAAACTTATCTAGGTTTCGGCATAGTGGTGCTAGACAGAATTCATTGGAACATATTTGTTGAGAAATGGTGGAAAGTAGACTGTGGATTCTTTACAAATTCATAACAGTCCGGCACCTATGAGTACACTGCAATAGACTGC
Organism: Calotriton arnoldi; assembly: GCA_963921515.1. Taxonomy (NCBI): domain Eukaryota; kingdom Metazoa; phylum Chordata; class Amphibia; order Caudata; family Salamandridae; genus Calotriton; species Calotriton arnoldi. The sequence continues at coordinate 34,687 of CAWUFW010017327.1, read as the reverse complement.
TTTAATTTCATTGCCTGGATGGTAAATCTTCCATTATTTGTAGTACCTCGTTATGGAAACTGCTGATTTAACCTTCTTGCAATGGTAGTTGAACCATCAGAATGCCATAAAAACATGGTTGGCTTTGACCGGAAGTAATACTGTTATCAGCCCTGGCATCACACATGGACGCTGGAACAGTGCAGATACTGTCCCTCTTCAGAGAGTGAGGGAAGCTTGCGTTGCTGAAGTTCATGTTGTAAATGTTTGGATACTGTTTTGATAACCAAGAAAGTGTCTACTGCTGATCCACGAGGTATCAGTTTTGCGGGTGAGTGAAGTTTTCCTTGCTGGTGCCCCTGGCATCACACATTGACCCTGGAACAGTGCAGATACTGTGCATGTTCAGAGAGTGGTGGAAGCTTGCACTGCTGACGTTCATTCTGTGACCTTTTTGTTAACCAAAAAAGCTTCTACTGCTGATAAACATGAGGTATCAGTTCTGTGTGTGAGTGAAGCTTTCTTTGCTGGAGCCCTGGCATCACAAACGGACCCTCAAACAGTGCAGATACTGTGCATGTTCAGAGAGTGAGGGAAGCTTGCATTGCTGATGTCCATGCTGTAAATGTTTGTTAACCAAGAGAGCTTCTACTGCTATACACATGAGGTATGCGGGTGAGTGAAGCTTTCTTTGCTGTGCGTATGCTGTGTCTATAGTGCAATCATCCCTCCATCCAACAGACACAGCATAGGCACAGCAAAGAAAGCTTCACTCACCTGCACAACTCATACCTCATGTGTATAGCAGTAGAAGCTTTCTTGGTTAACCAAACATGTACAGCATGAACATCAGCAATGCAAGCTTCCCTCACTAGCACAAGAGATACCGAATGGGAATCTGTAGTGCAATCATCCCTTCATTCAACAGATTCCCATTGGGTGTCTCTTGTGCCAGTGAGGGAAGCTTGCACTGCCGGCTTCCATCCTGTACCTTTTCTAAGAAAGATAAAACCCAAAACTGCTGTTGCCCTAGTGGCCTGGGGATAGAGGGAAGGGCTCACTGTTACTGTCCTGTTTTGGTAATGGAGGAACCTTACATTTCTAATGTCAATGCTGCACCTGTTCTGTGACGGATTGTCGCCACCACTCCTGCTGTCATGCTGTACTTCTCTGAGCAGGATAAAATGTGCACTTCTGATGTCTAGAAGAATCCTGTACTTTGAGAAAAGGAAGCTTGCAATGCAGTTGTCCATTCTAGTTCTCAGAGGGAGTGAATCTTACCCTGTTAATGTTTGTGATATACCTTTTGCGTTGGTGTCCATGCATTACCTGTTATGTCATAGAGTAAAGCTTGCACTTCTTATGTCCAAGAAGAACCTGTTCTTTGTGTTACTGAAGCTTGCATTACTGTTGCCCATATTGCATCTGCTCTGTGGGGGTAAAGCATGCACTTTTACTCATTTGTTGTGCCTGTTCTCTGCGGCAGGACAAGTCGCACTTTTGAAGACCATGCTGTACATAGTCTGTGAGGGAGGGAAGCTTGCACTGGTGGTGTCCAGGCGGCATATGTTCTATTATCAAGGGAAGCTTGCACTGGTGATGCCCATGCTGCATATGTTCTATTATCAGAGGAAGCTTGCACTGGTGACGCTAATGTTACACCAGTTCTTTAACAGAGGAAAACACACATTTCTGATGGACATGCTGGGCCTGCTCTATCATGAGGTGAACACTGCAATGTTGATTCCCAAGGTTTACCTTTTGTTACAGTGAGGGAGTCTTGGTCAGCTGATGCCCATGAGGTGCTTAATTTGGGAGACTGTGAAACATGGTCAGAGAGGGAGGAACGTGTGCACCGCTTATCTCCATGGTGTCCCTGTGTTTGTGGCAAGCAAAGCTTGCACTGCTAATGCCTGTGCTCCACCCTCCTGTGATGGAGGGCAACTTGCTCTCCTGGTGCTAATTCTATGCATATTCTGTGAGTGAATGAAGCTTGCATTGGTGGTTCCCTCATCAAAGGAAGCTTGAAGGTGTCATGCCCATGCTGTGCTTATTCTTTGAAAGGGAGAAGTTTGCACTGATGATGGCCATGCTGGACTTGCTCCTTGATGCAGTGAGGACTACACTGTGGGTAGCCACACTGCGACTTATATGATAATGAGGGAAGCTTGCACTGTTGCTTTCCTTGTGTTACCAGTTCTCTCATCCATAGATGCTAGTCCCACTGATCCATTCTTTGTGTGAGGAAGGCTGGCTCTGTTGGTACCCATAATAGGGCCTCTTCTGTCATGCTCTTTTAGGGAAGTAATCTTGCTCTGATCCTATTGTGCTGGACATGTTCTTTGTTTGATGCTTGATGTTGAATTGTGCCTGTTCTGTGTAAGAGGTTAATACACATTACTGATGCCCAATATACATATATTCTGTGAGTGACAGAAGCTTGCAATGGTTATATCCATGCTGTAAATGGTTATTTCCAAATGGCACTTGCACTGATTATGTCTATTTCGTACCTGCTCTTTGACAGAGAAAAATGTACATTGCAGTCCCACCACAGGCATTGTGCAACAGAGCATAGAGATACTCAAGTAGTGTGTGTGACTGTCAATAATTTCTGTGAAAATGTTCAATAGCTTGTTGCCAACTTGTATGCATGGTTCGGAATTTTGGGAACGAGTCAAGCAATTTGCCAGCCTCTACATGCCACATAAATACTACATACATTCACAAAATTACAATGAATTAGTTAATCGGGCGCCAAGTGACTCTTGGAAGACACGTTGGTTTGCTGTCCCCTGCGGGCCACCATCTCTGTGTTTTTAGCGATTCGCAATGGGTCGCAAATTGTGACCTGCCTCATGAATATTGATGAGGCAGGTCCATTTCCGACCCACTCGGAACCGCAAACGTTGTCAAACACTGTTGTACATCGCATTTTGTGACTTCCTAATTGTGAGTGGCAAAAAGTCGCAATTAGGAACTCGCAAAATGTAGCGGTTGTACATGTGGCCCAAAATCATAAAAACATAGCAAGGGCTTCTTGATGAGGCTGGATCTCCATAAATATCCAGTTCTTCCTTTTTTGAGTCGAGTACATTTTTCAAAAACAATAGACTTAATAATTGTTTCACTTATGCAAACAGTTGACACAAAAAGAAATATAAAAGATTTAATGTCCTAAAACTCTTCCCGCCTTGTTAAGCTCCATAGATGGTCTCCTGTATTTGCTAGTCATCGAGAAGTGCTTGAATGTTTGCCCATCTCTGTGTAGGAAGTTTGAGCATAAGTGGGAGTGATCCCTCTGTATGATTGTAGCATGCTGAAAACCTCACATTTTTCTCAATATTTTATCATTTTCTGATAATGTTTCCCTTACAGACGTTGGGGTATGTGTCGGCTTCTGTGAACGTGAGAAGATCTACTGCAGTGAGTATGCAGAGGATCATGAAAAAGGTAAGACTGAAGCATATGCGTATGTGTTGTGGGTGGTAAAAAGGCAAACAAAAATCTTTTCTTTCTCCTTGCTCAAAATGAGTTAACTATTGCTACTGTAATCCAGTGGTGTAGCTAGGCCTTAGGCCGCCCATGGCTGCCCCTGCGTTTGCCACCCGCGGAGGCCGCAGGTAAGAGCGGGATGGGCCGCCGCCGCCTCCAAGACTCGTTCCACCTGCGGCAAAATCCTCCCGCCTTGCTATGCCACTGCTGTAAACTCCGTGGATGGCCAAGATCTGACATAAAATTGGTGTAATTCCTCATGTCGTCGCTTTGGTGTGGCAGACTATATTTAACATACTCAGCATCCGACATTTTCAAAGTAACTACATCAAAACATATCAGAAATGAGGATATGAGTAGTTTTTAAATATTTACTGCCTTCCTGGCTGATCATAATCATGAAAAAAAAAATTCAATATTTAATGAAGAATTAGTCAACCACAACACAAGTGATTATTTTTTGCCTGATGAGCCTGCTTTAGGATTAGGGATATTTCTGTAATTGTTTTGGAACAACCTATCTCCAGCGCTTTAACAAATTTTCTATTACGGACCTTTCCACAAGGCCCTGAAATACCATCTATTTTGATAGATAAGGCCTGTTAGTCTTAGATTTAGTGTAGTCCCCTTTGACCACCAGTTTTATCTCCAAAATGCCTTTCGGAGAATATTACGCTATGCAGATACCCTCACTCACTGATCCAGTACTGATGGATATAATTAAGCGATGAGGCAGTGCTCTAGGTAATTAACTTTCTAGAGGGCGTTTGGCTTCTTTGCTTGCTTAAGTGCACGAAGAAGCATAATATTTGAAAAATGGGGCACTGTTTATGTATTCTCAAGACTAAGGATTATCTTTTCATTTTCAATCAAATGGATATAAATGCATTTTTGTACACCAAAAGTACATTTCGGAAGTTGGCTTAAAAATGGAAGACTACCTTTTAAAATGCCAATGGATAATGGTTGATATCCGCCTCTGTTATTTCTGTGGTGCAGTCATTTAGTTTTGTTGTAAACAACTGATTGTAACTATTTAAAAACGCCAACAATAGCGGGTTCAAAAACAGGAGGGCTGAAGGCAAAAGGTTTGAGGATGACCGTGCGGAAAGAGCCAAATCCAATAGGAATTTGTGATGTGGATTCTATTTTAGGAGGACGCACACCCAGCCGCGTTATTTATTTAATTTTACCTCGTGGTCGTCTCTCAAAATCCCCCCTCACCTGGCCCCACCGCTCTTACCTGCAGCGGCCGCAGCTGCGCACACGTAGACAGCCCAGACATCTCTCTTGTTCCTTCAATCTCCTGGTAGAAGGGGTTTGTAGGTTGTGATCATTATAAATCCACCAGATCAGTGTAGACAAAAAGAAACAGAAGAAAAGCAATTACTAACCAAACATTCCTGTCCTACCTCCTCTCAACAACTCTGAAGCAACGGAGATGAGTCTCTCAATCGTTTCCCTTTCAAGACCTCTCTCATAAAGTGTGTCATATTGCACTCCTCTGAGAGATAGGACTTCTCTGGGTGCTTCAGCCTATGACTATGGAGTTGTTTGATGATCAATGCAGTCTGAGTCTCCACACCTTGCCTTTCAAATGACCTTCTGCTGATACAATTTGTTTTACAGAATGGCCTACATCTCCTGATGTTTCTGAATGCCAGTCTTTCTCCCCAGAGAATGTGACTGATGCTGAAGAAGGTGAGAGAGCTTCTTTTCAATTTGCCGAGCAAATATTAAATGTTCTACATCACTGTCTGCTCTCCCAGCTTCCGAGATGGTTGGCAACCCATGCTTCGGCAGCCTCCTGTGAATACACTCTTAACATAAGATAAACCCTTGTGAACCTCATGGTTTGTGACCCTGCTCAAGAAGCAGTGTCCCTGACTAAGAGGGTCACAGGATCACTAAGGAATGAGGGAACCTGAATCACCACAGAAGGGTTCGTTATAATGTATCCGGTATCCGCACAGATTTTGTTTTATTCTTGATTATTTTTAAGTCCTAGAGTCAGCAAAGGGTACCTGCTTTCCGTGACTCCATGGTGGGGCGTCTGTGCCACTGCTCGTTCCAGATGTGATGCGCATTTTATGCATTAACTTCAGAGTGGAGCAAGAAAAAAAGCATTTTATTTTTTATTTTTCATCATTGACCCTAGTCTTTTTCCACTGAGAGGGCCCTATTGTCCCACTAGCTCACACTGGATGTGTTCTTCAGTATCCAGAAGACTAAAAATGAATGAAGATTCCAAAACAAAAGTTAATGGTTAGAATGCCCTCCCTGAGTCCCTCTTCACTTCTTATGATTCGAAGATGGGATAATCAATATGCCATGCTCATGCTTTCCTCTTTATCTTTATTCGTATTAGAATACAGCTACATAAACGAGATGATATGGAACATGCCACCGCACACAGCATCATGTGCTTTTACAAAGCAGTGGCTGTCAGACGTGTTTCCCATACACTGTCTTTAATGCATTTGAAACCAGTAATAATATTGTCATAACATTCTGAGCCACCTTGGGGGTCGGCAGGCTATGTGTCTTTTCAATTCAAACAATAATAACATATTTCTTGAAAGCACTTAATGACAAAATTCTTGCTATTTCTAAGCACTATAAATACAGGTGTTACTACTGATCACGTTAAAGGTACTGAGGGGCATATTTACAAACCCCTATCGCCACCACAATGTCACTTTTCAGGACTTGTGGTGCAGATAGGGGCTTCGCCTTATTTACAAGGCAGCGTTGAGGCCTCCTTTCACGCTACACTTTGCGTGAAAGGGGTGGGCAATGGATGTTGTGGTGTGCGTTTCACCGCAACACCCATTGACTTTGACACTGCCCCATATTTACAAGGGTAGCGTAAATATGGCGCAGCACCAAAATTAAGACTAGGGAAAACCTGGTCTTACCCTGGCGAAACGAGGAGAATTTTTAATTTCTCCTCGTTTATGCTGTTTCCATGTGTGCTGCGTTGGGCAGCACACATGGAAACAGCAAACACCAATGATTGTATATGTGCAGGAAGGTGTCCCTTCCTGCACATAAACAATCATTTTTAAAGAATGAAGTTTTGCAACTTCTGTGTGTGCTGCATTAAGAAGCACACATAGAAGTTACAAAACCCCATTTAAAGATTGTTTATGTGCAGGAAGGGATACCTTACTGCACATAAACAATCTCCCCCTGCAACGCAGACACCCTTGCAATATGGTGAAATGGTGCCCGCTTTGGCGCTATGCAGCTAAATATAGTGCCAGTGCAGGGGGAAACGCTGGGCTGCACCATATTGTTGTAAATATGGTGCAGCCCTGCGTTTCCAAAGTGACGGAGTGTGCCGTTCGCTTTCTTGGCCTAAGGACACGCTTCACCACTATACTAGTAAATATGCCTTCGAGTTTCTCAAGCATTGGATCTTCCATAGATTCACGTGCTTGAGTCATTTCCTGTTGCCATGGGGAATGATTCAAGAATATCATTCTCTTTGGCGACGGGGAATGATTCAAGCGTGTGAATCTATGAAAGGTAGCAATGCTGGAGAACTGGAGTTACAGGTAAGTAACTTATCAACTGTGAAAGAAAAAGGCTGATCTCGGACTTACTGAGTTTCAATATTGAGACCTGTTAGTCACACACAGACACCAGCAGTCACAGCTGAACTTCCTGAGCTACCTTGCCATGACATAATACTACATTACAAAGGACAGCACCACATTACAGGTGATAACATATGATAGCATTGCATGCGTCAACATGACACATCTGCTGAGCTGCATTTAGCAATAAAGTAAGCTCGAAATCACAGAACCCGCTTAAGTCATATATGTCTGTAATATGCTATGTCAGTTGTACTGCTGGCAACAGGGGCTTTATAAACAGTTGTTTTTCACTCACAATTGGACATCTGAAACCTCTTATTAAAAACAACACAACTGGTGGTGTGGGCGATGCTTAATTGAAAGGTATCTTTTTGAAGCTTTACTGCTTGAAATTTACACCCCAACCAATTAAGCTCTGAGATTCCACCTCCTCGCCTTCAAGAGATACTCCTTGTGCAAATGATACACATTGTCTATTTATTGGCTAAACATTTGCAAAGATTCTGCATTCTGTTGTGGAATTAATTTATAACAACACATTCTGATGAGACTCTAAAGGGTGTAGCAGCCCATTAGTGCTAAGGTATATGCTACCTTCAAAATCCAATTACAGCTTAAAAGCAAATGCTGGTCTTTGATTATGGTAGCCTTTCATTTGAGACCAAGTATTATATAATTTCACTAGTACAAATGTATGGGTCTGTTGGGTTGGGTTTGTAGTCTCAAGACATTAGAGTAGTTTGAATCTAAAAGTACAAAAGTGACACTTCTGGAGGCAGAACAGAAAGGCAGTGGGCACTACATACATGCAGTGGTGCTATCTTATATTTTAGTTCTGCTCAGCACTCATTATCTCATTCAGGTACTGAGCTGAGGGAATCAGACGGCAGAGCTTTGCATTTTCTAGATAATTATTGAAGGGGCTGAAAGAAGTGCCTCTCCCCAATAATAATGTATATTTCACTTGCTTTCTATTTAGCAAGCCTTCGTGTTGTTTTTACGTGTCATTTTTGGCTTCATTCACTCTTTATTTGCTGGGTCTGGTGCTTAGTGGACTAATGCGTCCACAGTAGGCGCCGTGTTTGACCTTATAGTAACAGGTTCAAATCCAGGTGGGTCCACTTAGGCTTTCGTCCATCTGGCATCGATAAAATGAGTACCATTAAGTTGGGTAACAATAAACATCTGTTATTAAGCGCCAAGATACCCTTTGCGGTGATCGTGATGTGAATGTTATGTTATGTGATTTCTGATTCCTTCATTTTTGGGACACTCTTGAGGTTATGGATTCTGGTTAGTTATAACCCAACTGTGGTCCTTATCAAGGCAGTAGGCATGCACCTTGATATCACTCACGCTAAATGTTTTCCTACCATGACCCAACAGATTAAGGGAATATTCATGCAGGGTTACTGCAATGAAGGGCGACCTTTTGTTTGCAGCCATTTGTTCGATTTGAATTGTTTTTCAACTCGCCAGAATGTGTTTGATAACTCAATGTATGTTTTAGTAAACTTAGTAAGTGCTTTGCCTCTATTTCAAAAACATGCATAACATGCCCGCTTCTTCCCCTAGTCACTACACTTGAGGAGATGCCAGCTCTGCAACTTAGCTCATCAGAAGCCTTTGAAAACCTAATCTATGCAGAAGAAACATCCCCAGAGAACACTGAATCTGAGAAGGATGTAGGAAATGAAGCGGTTGTTGCTGAGCCTGAAACCATTTCTGATGACACTGACTGTGTTTGGCATGAAACTGAAGATCACGTTATTGTAATAGGGTCTGACACTACAGAAACAGCAGAGGAGCAAAGTGAGGTTACTACTGAACCTCTCTCACTAGTCAAGCCACCCATGTGTACATGCCAAAGAGAAGAGAACAACAGCCGCAGGATGACATATAGCTCAGACATTCAGTGTGAGTCAAGTGATGATGTGGAAGTTGTTCCTCTTCATCCACCGATCTTGGATTTCCCTCCTGCTATCCCCATTGCCAAGGAATTTGTGCAATGTTTTCTTGCACAGGTGCAATGTAATATGCTTTTCCTATATAGGTGTGCTGCTTGCTGGCAGGCCTTTGCGTCAGCGGACATGTTGTTCTCTCACATGATCCACGGAGTCAGGAGTGACTTCAGCTGCCTTGTGTTCTTCCAGAGGTGGAAACTGATGAGAAGAAGGCTGCGCATGGTGAGCAACAGACTTGATGCTGCCATAGAGAGGCGCGACCGTCTGAAGAGAAAGCGAGAAGGTCTCATTTCTCTCCCACGTACAGTATGTTCTTGCCGTAGCACTTATGTGCAGTGTGTTGCCAACTCACTGCCACATAGGAGTCCTCTAGTCCAAGCTTCCAACTCATCTCCTTCCAATAGACATATGCTCAGTGAGTATTGTCAGGTTCTTGCTCTTCATCAACAGTCAATGCTTGGACACCTCTCACCAAAGGCCCAAGCGGTATATGGGCATATATTGCTTTTCCTCACACATGTTGATGTTTTATGAAAGTGTTTAAAAATGTCGAGAACCATCCCAATTATTTTCTTACAAAGAATTTATCTAAAACGACAACAAGTCTATAAATTACTGTCAAGCCACTTTTTTGTTCTGATTCAATTTCTACAACATTGGGTATTGTGTCCCATATCTGAACCATGAAGAGCACTGTAAGACAAAGGTGTATTTTCATTTTCCTACTGAATGGGGTTTCCTCTTGTGTTAACCAACTCTATGAAAATCCAAATTATTGTCCCCTGTGAACGAAATGTTTTCTCAACTCTCTGTTTTATGACATTGTATTTCTACTCCCTGACGAAAACAATGGGATAGTGTAACAATTATAGTTTTTTTTTGTAAAGTATCACAAGTTGTAAATGTTAAACAAATTCTAGTAAAATGTTACATTGTAATCTGCTGATATACCCTAAAAAAAAACACTGCACAAAAAAATCCTACAAAAATAAACTTTACAAACGTGTTGGCTCCTTACTTGCGGCTGTGGTCTCTTTATTTGTATGAATGGTGTAGGCTTACCCCTTTATCCACAGGAAACACATTGGGGAATATGTACAAGCCCGTATCGTCAATACAACTTCACCTATAGTGACGTTGTGGTGGCGATAGGGGCTGCGCCTTATGTACAAGGCAGCGTTAAGCCACTTAACGTGGCTTAACGCTGCCTTGTACATAAGGCCCCCTTTCACGCTATGGTTAGTGTGAAAGGGGTGGGCAGTGAGTGTTGTGGTGGGCGTTCCACCGCATCACCCATTCATTTTGACGCTGCCGCCTATGTACAAGTGTGGGGTACATAGGAGGCAGTGCCAAAATTAAGACGAGGCAAAACCTGGTCTTAAATTGGCAAAACGAGGAGAAATGCATTCTTTCTCCTCGTTTTTGCTTTTTCCATGTGTGCTGCCTTGTGCAGCACACATGGAAAAAGCAAAATGCCATTGTTTATTTATGTACAGGAAGGTGCCCCTTCCTGTACATAAACAAACTTTTAAAAAAATGCAATTTTTTCAGTTTCATGTGTGTTGCATGAAGCAGCACGCATGAAAGTGACAGAATGGCATTTCTAGGATTGTTTATGTGCAGCAAGGGACACTTTCCTACACATAAACAATTCTCTCCTGCACGCAGACACCCTTGCACTCTGGCCTAGATGGTCGGTTCCAATGCCCATTCCAATATCAGGGAGATACCTGATAAAGCAATAGTCCCTATCCACTGCGAGAGGCGAATTTTAATACTTTATCACAAAAAATTCAAAACGTTATTCTGCAAATGGTCACCTGATACCCATGTTGAGCATTTTTTGGGAGGATTTCCTTAGTAGGGTCAAAACTCATGTTTTGGAGCAAGCGCATAGCACCAACTATTTCCTCAGAAGGGAGGCATGCTTTAATAATTGGAATCCACAACGCACAATGTAGCAGCTTTGACTATATTGACAAAGATAACTGTGTGCCATGGGATGGCTACTATATTGTATATTTCCACTCCCTTTCATAGCCCAGGTAGAACTTCCCTGTGGACCAAGACACTGGTTGGTGTGTGCCTGTTTCCTCTTATCCTTATTCAATTATTATTACATCACGCAAGTACAAATTACTTTGCTAAACCTATATAAACAAGGATAAGAGAGGCACATGTACAGAGACAATTGCACAACAATCTTTGGATTCAGTCCACAACACACAGAAAAGTGACGATGACAGGAACAAGTTTTGGCTTGATGTGATAGATCTTTTATTCGTAAATATATGCAACACAGCTAACACGTTTCACCCTTGCGGGCTTCTTCATGGCAAAAAGTAATCCAACGAGCAACGATATCACGTGATATTCGCCCGGGATGGTAGATGAAGCTTGTGCACGGTCCTAGCAACAAATCTTCAATATGCATACAGTGCTGACCACGCTAGCAATCACAACTAGAAAAGTCATAGCTAATAGTAGAGGATCGCGGATGGTAGCATCGCGAACCCAAGCACATCGAGTGTCGCGCTATACCGCCGAATTGTATATGGCTGATGGACGTACTCCTTCCACTTTGCTAAACCTCAAGTTTGGATACAATATTAAGATTGGGGTGATTCAACCTAACTTTGGAGAATAGTTCATCCTTGCTATGTTCTTTGCTGATGACGCACTGCTTCTGATTAACAATGTGAAGGAGCTTTAATGTAGCTAGATTCTTACTGATTTCATAGAAGCTTTAGATTTACTTCGGTGAATTAAAACTAATGATCTTTGGCCTCTTTAGAAGGTGATAGCATCTAGGATACTATGCCCTTCCAGGTAGTTTGCAGCTATTTCTGGCACTAGTCATGGCCCCCAGTGGGTGAAGGTACCCACTGAAATTAGTAAATGCCTATACCCAACTTTGCACCTACAATAATGGTCCAATACAGTTTTTTTTTTTTACGGATTTTTATATAGCGCGAACTTGACCCGAAGGTATCGGGAATCAGAGCGCTTCACATAGAACCAGTTGCGTTACATGAGGACACATTCATTTTTGTTAGGCACGGGGAGAATAAGTGATTTGCCCATAATCACAGGATATTCAGCGTCATTCCCGAGACTCGAACCTGGTTCCCCAGATTCAAGGTCGACCGCACTAGCGTTAGGCCAACTCCTCTCCTTCTCTTAATGAAAACATACCCGGCGAAAATCCTTCTGGCAGTAATCTTTTCAGAACTCATGAGTCAAAAAAGGATCATGATAGATTGGAAGCTGCAGATGAGTCACTGAACTGTGAGAAACTAATCTTCTTGTTGCCGTTAGAATGGAACGTGGTATCAATTTGGAGAAAGAAGTAGCAAACTGTGCATCAAGAAATTGGCTCAACAAAATTTGTAATGCAAAGGTGGGTCTGTATTTGTTATAATCACTATTTTTCTATAAAAGACGCAGCCCGCAAATGAGTGATGGGACTACAGCTGATACTGGATTTCCAAACTAGATATGAACAGGTTTAAAATGGGGTTGGGTCAAGAGGATTGGCTCTAAAGGGTGTTTAGGTAGACAAAGACGGTGAACAATTTCTTAGCAGAGGTGTGCATAAGCTATTGTCTGAAGAACTCCAATTTATAAAAATGTTTGAACATTAGCATTAATTTCGGGTTCTCTAAAGGTGCTTTCAGTGAAATGAAATGGTGGAATATGATTAACAGAATTAATATAATTTGTCCACAGCTGTAAATTTAGGGTGAAGGGTTGGAATGTGTTTTTTTCCCAGGGAAGAAACTTTGAGATTGCCATTGAGAAGGTAGCAAACCCCTCCAATTTTTATTTTCCCCACAGCCATAGGCTCTGCCAGTGATATTCACACATCATTTGGCAACCTGTCGTTATGTCAAAACAGCTGGGATAAGAGAGCTAATTAGTTGTGAAAACGCCCAAGCAACCCCAACATTTCTGGGGGCTTGAGGGAGACTGTTTTGAGGCCACAAAGTTTTCTATTTGAGTCTTGTCCTAGTAGGCCCCAAAAGTAGAGGTTCAATGGCCTTTCAGCTAAGAATTCTGTCAGTTATATCCTACTTGTGAACTCAGGCATCAAAATGTCAAAATAAATTCCTCAATTAATAATTAGGCTATTCCATTGGATTGGAAGGATGAAGTTGGAAGTTCAAAGTGTCAAGGCAGAACAAGTTGTCAAACATTTGGGCAGCTGTTTATGTTTATATTGGGTAAAAATACACTATGGAGTTATTTGATAAGAAGCTTAAACAAGCATTTGCAATGCAATAGGTCTCGCATTCACGCGAGTTTGAGCTATTGCCATTGTAAATGACAATGCCTTTTATATATGTTTTGGGGTTTAAAACATAAATAATAGGCATTGTCATTTACAATACTAATAGCTTAAACTCTGCAAATGCAAGACAAATTGCATTGCAATAAAGGGCCTTCTTGACCGCTTGTTAGATTGTAAATATCAGAGGAAGAGACCAGCATGCGACGCCTTCAAAGTAGTGATCAATAGAGCAGTAGAAGAAGAAGTGTAAGTGTTGTAAATTACACAGACACAAAGTGTGAAGTGAGAGTTACATATGATCTGAGCTATAAACACTAACAAAGCGCTCCAACACCAACACCTGTGATTACACTGCAGCGGCTCAGGAGGAAGAGCGGGGGAGGGGCTATTTCCTGCCCTCTCCGTGATTTGAGTGTGCAGTGTGGCATTGTGTAATGTCATTGACATCTTTGGCCTAATAAACACTCCAGCTGTAGTTGGCCCTGGCTTCACCTCCTGGTGCAGGGCGGGCTGTGCTTTATGGCACGCATGGAGGGAGGAAGGGATGGTCTTGGTTGCAGCTCCGGCCTCATACAGTGCCCATGCTATTACTAGTGAGTGAGAGGTGCTGGGGTGGTGGTGGTGGTGGTGGTGGTATTGGTGATGGTGGTGGTATTGGTGGTGGTGGTATTAGTGGTGGTGGTATTGGTGGTGGTATTGCTGGTGGTGGTATTGGTGGTGGTGGTACTGGTAGTGGTGGTATTAGTACTGGTACTGGTGGTACTGGTATTGGGGGTGGTGGTGGTGCTACTGGTACTGGTGGTGGTGGTACTAGTAATGGTGGTACTGGTACTGGTATTGGAGGTATTGGTGGTGGTGGTTTTGGTGATGGTAGTGGTACTGGTGGTATTGGTGGTGGTACTGGTGGTATTGGTGGTGGTACTGGTACTGGTGGTAGTGGTGGTGGTACTGCTACTGGTGGTGGTGGTGGTAGTGATGGTGGTGGTACTGGTGGTGGTTGTACTGGTGGTACTGGTACTAGCAGTACTGGTAGTGGTGGTACTTGTGGTGGTGGTACTGGTGGTGGTGGTACTGGTGATGGTGGTACTGGTGGTGGTACTGGTTATACTGGTGGAGGTAGTGTTACTGGTAGTAGTGGTGGTGGTTGTACTGGTGGTGAAACTGGTGGTGGTGTTACTGGTGGTGGTAGGGGGGCGGTACTGGTGGTGGTGGTACTGATGGTACTTGTGGTGGTGGTACTTGTGGTGGTGGTGGTACTGGTGGTACCCGTACTGGTGGTACTGGTGGTGGAGGTACTGTTGGTGATGGTACTGGTGGTGGTGGTACTGGTGGTGGTGGTGGTACTGGTGGTGTTGGTATTGGTGGTGGTACTGGTGGTGGTACTGGTGGTGGTGGTGGTGGTACTGGTGGTACTGGTACTGGTGGTACTGGTGGTGGTGGTGGTACTGGTGGCACTGGTGGTACTGGTGGTGGTTGTACTGGTGGTACTGTTGGTGGTGGTGGTACTGGTGGTGGTGGTATTGGTGGTGGTGGTGGTGGTACTGGTGGTGGTGGTACTGGTGCTAATGGGACTGGTGGTGGTACTAGTGGTACTGGTACTGGTAGCAGTGGTACTGGTGGTGGTGGTACTGGCGGTGGTGGTACTGTTGGTGTTGGTACTGGTGGTGGTGGTACTGGTGGTGGTGGTGGTACTGGTGGTGGTGTTGGTACTGGTGGTGGTGGTAGTGGTGGTGGTGGTGGTACTGGTGGTGGTGGTGGTACTGGTGGTGGTGGTACTGGTGGTTGTGGTTGTACTGGCAGTTGTGGTGGTGGTACTGGTGGTGGTACTTGTGGTGGTGGTGGTCGTACTGGTGGTGGAATTGCTGGTGGTACCACTGGTGGTGGTACTGGTGGTAGTGGTGGTACTGGTGGTAGTGGTGGTACTGGTGGTGGTGGTACTGGTGGTGGTGCTGGTGGTACTGGTGGTATTACTGTTGATGGTGGTGGTGGTACTGGTGGTGGTGGTACTGGTGGTGGTGGTACTGGTGGTGGTGGTACTGGTGGTACTGGTGGTGGTGGTACTGGTGGTGGTGGTACCAAACAATTACTTCATGATATGGTTACTGGTAGTGGTGGTACTGGTGGTGGTGGTGGTACTGGTGGTGGTGGTAGTGTTACTGGTGGCGGTGGTACTTGTGGTGGTGGTGGTGGTACTGGTGGTGGGAATATTGGTTGTGGTACTGGTGGTACTGGTGGTGGTGGTGGTAGTGGTGGTGGTGGTAGTGGTGGTGGTGGTGTTTGTGGTGGTATTGGTGGTGGTGGTGTTGGTGGTACTAGTGGTGGTGGTACTGGTGGTGGTAGTGGTACTGGTTGTGGTGGTGGTAGTACTGGTGGTGATACTGGTGGTGGTGGTACTGGTGGTGGTGGTGGTACTGGTGGTACTTGTACTGGTGGTACTGGTGGTGGAGGTACTGTTGGTGGTGGTACTGGTGGTGGTGGTACTGGTGGTGGTACTGGTGGTGTTGGTATTGGTGGTGATACTGGTGGTGGTACTGGTGGTGGTACTGGTGGTACTGGTGGTGGTGGTACTGGAGGTTGTGGTACTGGTGGTGGTGGTACTGGTGGTGGTGGTACTGGTGGTACTGGTGGTACTAGTGGTACTGGTACTGGTGGTACTGGTACTGGTGGTGGTGGTGGTGGTACTGGTGGCACTGGTGGTACTGGTGTTGGTTGTACTGGTGGTACTGTTGGTGGTGGTGGTACTGGTGGTGGTGGTACTACTGGTGGTGGTATTGGTGCTAATGGGACTGGTGGTGGTACTGGTACTGGTGGTGGTGGTACTGGTGGTGGTGGTACTGGCGGTGGTGGTACTGTTGGTATTGGTATTGGTGGTGGTGGTACTGGTGGTGGTGGTGGTACTGGTGGTGGTGTTGGTACTAGTGGTGGTGGTACTGGTGGTGGTAGTGGTGGTGGTGGTACTGCTGGTGGTGGTGGTTCTGGTGGTTGTTGTGGTACTGGTACTGGCAGTTGTGGTGGTGGTACTGGTGGTGGTACTTGTGGTGGTGGTACTGGTGGTGGTATTACTGGTGGTACCACTGGTGGTGGTACTGGTGGTGGTGGTACTGGTGGTACTGGTGGTGGTGGTACTGGTGGTGGTGCTGGTGGTACTGGTGGTGGTACTGTTGATGGTGGTGGTGGTACTGGTGGTGGTGGTACTGGTGGTGGTGGTGGTGGTACTGGTGGTGGTGGTACCAAACAATTACTTAATGATATGGTTACTGGTGGTGGTGGTACTGGTGGTGGTGGTGGTACTGCTGGTGGTGGTGGTGTTACTGGTGGTGGTGGTGGTACTGGTGGTGGTGGTACTGGTGGTGGTGGTGGTACTGGTGGTGATGGTACAGGTGGTGGTGGTATTGGTTGTGGTGGTGGTACTGGTGGTGGTGGTACTGGTGGTGGTGGTACTGGTGGTACTGGCGGTACTGGTTGTGGTGGTACTTGTGGTGGTGGTACTGGTGGTGGTGGTATTGGTGGTGGTGGTGGTGGTACTGGTGGTGGTGGTACTGGTGCTAATGGGACTGGTGGTGGTACTAGTGGTACTGGTACTGGTAGCAGTGGTACTGGTGGTGGTGGTACTGGTGGTGGTGGTACTGTTGGTGTTGGTACTGGTGGTGGTGGTACTGGTGGTGGTGGTGGTACTGGTGGTGGTGGTGGTACTGGTGGTGGTGGTACTGGTGGTTGTGGTGGTACTGGCAGTTGTGGTGGTGGTACTGGTGGTGGTACTTGTGGTGGTGGTGGTCGTACTGGTGGTGGAATTGCTGGTGGTACCACTGGTGGTGGTACTGGTGGTAGTGGTGGTACTGGTGGTAGTGGTGGTACTGGTGGTGGTGGTACTGGTGGTGGTGCTGGTGGTACTGGTGGTATTACTGTTGATGGTGGTGGTGGTACTGGTGGTGGTGGTACTGGTGGTGGTGGTACTGGTGGTGGTGGTACTGGTGGTACTGGTGGTGGTGGTACTGGTGGTGGTGGTACCAAACAATTACTTCATGATATGGTTACTGGTAGTGGTGGTACTGGTGGTGGTGGTGGTACTGGTGGTGGTGGTAGTGTTACTGGTGGCGGTGGTACTTGTGGTGGTGGTGGTGGTACTGGTGGTGGGACTATTGGTTGTGGTACTGGTGGTACTGGTGGTGGTGGTGGTGGTGGTGGTGGTAGTGGTGGTGGTGGTGTTTGTGGTGGTATTGGTGGTGGTGGTGTTGGTGGTACTAGTGGTGGTGGTACTGGTGGTGGTAGTGGTACTGGTTTTGGTGGTGGTAGTACTGGTGCTGATACTGGTAGTGGTGGTACTGGTGGTGGTGGTGGTACTGGTGGTACTTGTACTGGTGGTACTGGTGGTGGAGGTACTGTTGGTGGTGGTACTGGTGGTGGTGGTACTGGTGGTGGTACTGGTGGTGTTGGTATTGGTGGTGATACTGGTGGTGGTACTGGTGGTGGTACTGGTGGTACTGGTGGTGGTGGTACTGGAGGTTGTGGTACTGGTGGTGGTGGTACTGGTGGTGGTGGTACTGGTGGTACTGGTGGTACTAGTGGTACTGGTACTGGTGGTACTGGTACTGGTGGTGGTGGTGGTGGTACTGGTGGCACTGGTGGTACTGGTGTTGGTTGTACTGGTGGTACTGTTGGTGGTGGTGGTACTGGTGGTGGTGGTACTACTGGTGGTGGTATTGGTGCTAATGGGACTGGTGGTGGTACTGGTACTGGTGGTGGTGGTACTGGTGGTGGTGGTACTGGCGGTGGTGGTACTGTTGGTATTGGTATTGGTGGTGGTGGTACTGGTGGTGGTGGTGGTGGTACTGGTGGTGGTGTTGGTACTAGTGGTGGTGGTACTGGTGGTGGTAGTGGTGGTGGTGGTACTGCTGGTGGTGGTGGTACTGGTGGTTGTTGTGGTACTGGTACTGGCAGCTGTGGTGGTGGTACTGGTGGTGGTACTTGGTGGTGGTGGTACTGGTGGTGGTATTACTGGTGGTACCACTGGTGGTGGTACTGGTGGTGGTGGTACTGGTGGTACTGGTGGTGGTGCTGGTGGTACTGGTGGTGGTACTGTTGATGGTGATGGTGGTGGTACTGGTGGTGGTGGTACTGGTGGTGGTGGTGGTGGTACTGGTGGTGGTGGTACCAAACAATTACTTAATGATATGGTTAGTGGTGGTGGTGGTACTGGTGGTGGTGGTGGTACTGCTGGTGGTGGTGGTGTTACTGGTGGTGGTGGTGGTACTGGTGGTGGTGGTACTGGTGGTGGTGGTGGTACTGGTGGTGATGGTACAGGTGGTGGTGGTATTGGTTGTGGTGGTGGTACTGGTGGTGGTGGTACTGGTGGTGGTGGTACTGGTGGTACTGGCGGTACTGGTAGTGGTGGTACTTGTGGTGGTGGTACTGGTGGTGGTAGTACTGGTGGTGGTACTGGTTGTACTGGTGGTGGTAGTGGTACTGGTAGTGGTGGTGGTAGTACTGGTGGTGATACTGGTGGTGATACTGGTGGTGGTGGTACTGGTGGTGGTGATACTGGTGGTGGTACTGGTGGTGGTGGTACTGGTGGTACTGGTGGTGGTGGTACTTATGGTGGTGGTGGTACTGGTGGCACTCGTACTGGTGGTACTGGTGGTGGAGGTACTGTTGGTGGTAGTACTGGTGGTGGTGGTACTGGTGGTGGTGGTACTGGTGGTGTTGGTATTGGTGGTGGTACTGGTGGTGGTACTGGTGGTGGTGGTATTGGTGGTGGTGGTGGTACTGGTGGTGTTGGTATTGGTACTGGTGGTGGTACTGGTGGGGGTGGTACTGGTGGTACTGGTGGTGGTGATACTGGTGGTGTTAATGTTGATGGTGGTACTGGTGGTGGTCGTACTGGTGGTACTGGTACTGGTGGTACTAGTGGTACTGGTACTGGTGGTACTGGTACTGGTGGTGGTGGTACTGGTGGCACTGGTGGTACTGGTGATGTTTGTACTGGTGGTACTGTTGGTGGTGGTACTGGTGGTGGTACTTGTGGTGGTGGTGGTGGTACTGGTGGTGGTATTACTGGTGGTGGTATTACTGGTGGTACCACTGGTGGTGATACTGGTGGTGGTGGTACTAGTGGTAGTGGTGGTACTGGTGGTGGTGGTACTGGTGGTGGTACTGTTGGTGGTCGTACTGGTGGTGGTACTGGTGGTGGTGGTACTGGTGGTGGTGGTGGTACTGGTGGTAATGGTGTTGGTGCTACTGGTGGTGGTGGTGGTGGTACCAAACAATTTCTTCATGATATGTTTACTGGTGGTGGTGGTACTGGTGGTGGTGGTGGTACTGGTTGTGGTACTGGTGGTGGTGGTGGTGTTACTGGTGGTGGTGGTACTTGTGGTGGTGGTACTGGTGGTGGTACTGGTGGTTGTGGTACTGGTGGTACTGGTGGTGGTGGTAGTGGTGGTGGTAGTGGTGGTGGTGTTGGTGGTGGTACTGGTGGTGGTGGTGATAGTGGTACTAGTGGTGGTAGTACTGGCGGTACTGGTGGTGGTGGTACTGGTGGTGGTAGTGGTGGTGGTGGTGGTACACATAAGGTATTTATTCTACGGGTAAGTGAAGCTTTCTTTGCTGTGCCTCTGCTGTGTCTGTTGGATGGAGGTATGATTGCACTACAGATTCCCATTCGGTGTCTCTTGTGCTAGTGAGGGAAGCTTGCACTGCTGGTTTCCATTCTGTACCTTTTCTAAGAAAGATAAAAGCCCAAACTGCTGTTGCCCAAGTGGCCCAGAGAGAGAGGGAAGTGCTCACTGCTAATGTCCATGGTGTACCTGTTTTGGTAATGGAGGAACCTTACATTTCTAATGTCAATGCTGCACCTGTTCTGTGAGAGAATGTCGCTGCCACTCCTGCTGCCATGCTGTTCTTCTCTGAGCAGGAGAAAATGTGCACTTATGATGTCTATAAGCATCCTGTTCTGTGAGAAAAGGAAGGTTGCACTGCAGATGTCCATTCTAGTTCTCTGAGGGAGGGAATCCTACCCTGTTAATGTTTGTGATATACCTTTTGCGTTGGTGTGGGAAGCTTACACCGTTGGTGTCCATGCATTACCTGTTACGGCAGGGATTAAAGCTTGCACTTCTGATGTCCAAGAAGTACCAGTTCTTTGTGTTAGGGAAGCTTGCATTACTGATGCCCATATTACATCTGCTCTGTCAGGGGTAAAGCTTGAACCTTTACTCATTTGTTATGCCTGTTCTCTGCGGGAGGACAATTCACACTTTTGTAGATCATGCTATTCATAGTCTGTGAGGGAGGGAAGCTTGAACTGGTGATGTCCATGCAGCATATGCTCTATTATCAAAGGAAGCTTGCACTGGTGACACTAATGTCGCACCTGTTCTTTAACAGAGTGAAACACACATTTCTGATGGACCTGCTGGGCCTACACTATCATGAGGTGAACACTGCAATGTTGATGCCCAAGGTGTACCTTTTGTTATAGTGAGGGAGTCTTGCTCAGTTGATGCCCATGAGGTGCTTAGTGTGGGAGGGTGTGAAACATGGTCAGAGAGGGAGGAATGTGCGCACCGCTTATCTCCATGGTGTCCCTGTGGTTGTAGCAAGCAGAGCTTGCACTGCTGACACCTGTGCTCCACCTTTCTGTGAAGGAGGGCAACTTGCTCTCCTGGTGCTAATTCTATGCATATTCTGTGATTGAATGAAGCTTGCATTGGTTATGTCAATGCTGTGCATGTTCCTTCATCAAAAGGAAGCTTGAAGGTGTCATGCCCATGCTGTGCTTATTCTTTGAAAGGGAGAAGTTTGCACTGATGATGGCCATGCTGGACTTGCTCCTTGATGCAGTGAGGACTACACTGTAGGTATCCACACTGCGACTTGTATGATAATGAGGGAAGCTTGCTCTGTTGCTTTCCTTGTGTTACCAGTTCTGTCATCCATAGATGCTTGTCCCACTGATTCATTCTTTGTGTGAGGAAGGCTGGCTCTGTTG
Organism: Calotriton arnoldi; assembly: GCA_963921515.1. Lineage (NCBI taxonomy): Eukaryota > Metazoa > Chordata > Amphibia > Caudata > Salamandridae > Calotriton > Calotriton arnoldi. The sequence goes on along the minus strand of CAWUFW010017327.1, from coordinate 13,369 downwards.
ATACCCATAATAGGACCTGTTCTGTCATGTTCTATTAGAGAAGGAATCTTGGTCTGATCCTATTGTGCTGGACTTGTTCTTTGTTTGATGCTTGATGTTGCATTGTGCCTGTTCTGTGGAAGAGGTCAATACACATTACTGATTGCCAAGCTTCATATATTCTGTGAGTGAGAGAAGCTTGCAATGGTTATATCCATGCTGTAAATGGTTATTTCCAAAGGGCACTTGCACTGATGATATCTATTTCATACTTGCTCATGACAGAAAAATGTACATTGCAGTCCCACCACAGGCATTGTGCAACAGAGCATAGAGATACTCAGGTAGTGTGTGTGACTGTCAAGCATTTCTGTGAAAATGTTCAATAGCTTGTTGCCAACTTGTATGCATGGTTCGGAATTTTGGGAATGAGTCAAGCAATTTGCCAGCCTCTACATGGCACAGATACTACATACATTCACAAAAGTACAATGAATTAATTAATCGGGCGCCAAGTATCTCTTGGAAACCCGGCCATCATTTAATTTTCTGGAATGATTGATTTACTCTCCTATCATAAGTAAATAAAGACAGAGAGGCGTCATTATGCTACACTTTGCACCTCTAACTGTTACTGTCTGAATCACATGGTTAAAAAAGAGGTGTGAGAGCAAAGGAACTATCCCCATTGGCCCAGCGTGGCACCCAGATATTTCTCAAAATACAATAATTAATATGATAATACAATTTATAATTTTAAAGGCTGTGACACTATAATATAAATGTAATGTCGCCGCTTGTAGAGATTAAATGTGGTTCTGGATGTTATGTCCCAATGTTCAGAATGTTCATGAGAAGCCATGGCTTCAAATGTACACAGCGGCCAGGGCTTGGGGCATCGTCTGTGTGATGTCACAACTCAGAACCCTGGCCATAGCAACTACTAACACATCAGAACCTTCAGTGTGCAGAGAGATCCGGACAGGAAAGTCAAAGTACCAGGGCTCTCAGAGGCAGTAAGATGGAGGGTCCCAGTGGCCTCACCCCAGCGGACTTTGCAGATGCACTCGGAACCACCCAGGACCTTCCTGATTACGAGGAAGAAGGTAAGAGTCCGGAATGGGGTCAGAATAAAAGGATGCAGACCTGGGCTGTAAAGAAGGGCTGGTATCTCCCAGGCACAAAGCACTGCTATGACACAAACTTGGCATAAAAACCTCTGAACTTAAGAAAAGGGGATGATGTATTTGTAGAGGGCGAGTGATGACTAAACGGTTTGTTCGAGTCGAAGTTGGACCCTGAATATTCACTGAGTAATAAACTATGTTTAAATGGACATGAACAGTCGACAAGGAACCTGCCAATGTTAAAACAAAGCCCATGCTTAGGGCTGTCTAGAACTTAACACTCGACCATATAAATACAAAATAAAGGTGTGACAGAGCTACAATACTGAACCTTTTATGACAAATAACATCTGCTCAGGGCTGGTGCTAAGCGTGGGCAGTATGGGCGGCGGCCGAGGGCCCCGCACTCAGTCCACCAATATGGGGCGTCGCGCGGAGTCACAGATATGCTCCATCGCTGCGAGGCCCAGGGGAGGGGCACCTGTCTTCTGGCCTCGCAGCAGGGCCGGATTGGCCATAGCGGGCACCGGGCCTTTCCCCATTGGGCCGGAACGGTTGGGGCCGGTTTTGGACCGGTGGGGTGTTTTTGTTAGTGGGGGCCGGTTTTGCAGCAGTGCTGCAAAATCAGCCCCTTTTAACAATAGAGCACGCAGCAGCGGTGTTCCTGCCAGCACCCTCCCCCGGACGCCAGTTGAACTTAATTGCCAGGGCTGATTTGCGATCCCAGTCCGGCCCTGCCTCGCAGGCATGTCATGCGCTGCCAGAAACAGGGGAAGGCCCTTCGGAAAGACAAGCAACTCTCACTATTTCAGCCCTTGATGAGCTGTGAAAGAGATGCATGTCAGTGTCTGAGAGGGGGCGTTGCTGCACAGGAGGGGCCCTGCACCATGCAGGTTCAGGATCACCTTCAAATATTGGGATGCAAATAGTGTTGTCACCTTTCCAGGAGAAAAATCCAGGCCATTCGTTGCTGTTTTAGGAGTCTGCAAAGGCTGGGACACAATACTAACTACCACTTTAAACAAAAGCATATGTATTATTTGTAATAAGTCGTTTCTCTCTTTGTTTACCTGAATTATTACTTACGGATGGGTGCAGCTCTAGAACACGTTTAAATGTGTTTTCTGTTTATATTGAAGCTTTGATTGTACAGAGAAGGCCTAAAAATAACAGCTTTAGGTGATTTTGTACCAGCCGGGACATGAAACAGAACAGAACAGGACAGAAAACCAGCCAGGTGGCAACCCTAGATGCAAACAGCCTTGAATGAGGGATGAAAACCATTTTTTGCAATTTTGTATAGCACAAACTCAACCCGAAAGTATTGCAGTGCTTAACATGAGAACCAGTTACATTATACAAGGACACCTTCTTTTCTTTTTTTAGGCACAGGGAGATTACGTGATTTGCCCAGAATCACAGGATCTTGAGCTGATGCCAAGACTGAAAGCTGGTTGCCCAGGTATAAAGTCGGCACCTCTAGCTGTAATGCCACATCCTGGTTAGACGGAGGGTGGCAGGCAGATGCTACATGAAAGCTCGGCTCTTTATGGACTTGTGGTTCTAACTGGACCTCAAGCTGAGCCAGAGCCAGGGAGTACGCCTTTGGGAGCTATTTCTCACATTAAGCCTGTTTCAAAGTGCTGCCGTATTGTCAGATCAGTGGATGAGGCACACAGAGAGTGTTATTTGGCCAGGATCAAACAGTTTGTTAAATTAGTAGATGCAGTACACTGCTACTTGTTGCAAAGACTATATATTTACCACTGTACTGCATTTAGATGACTAGTACATATGACTGGGCACCTCCCTTCTCTCAGGAAATATTCAGTACATTTTTAGAAATCTAGGTGACTATCAGTTTTCACATTGAATCAAAGTACTCCCAATCTTGCCAAAAAGGGAGAAGCAGAGTTATAAGCAGGGCCACTGGAATTATATGGTAGAGTAGGGTCAAGTTATGCGACAGGGATGAGTAAATTATGCACCAAAAAAGGCATATTATGCAGAGTAATTCAGCACATCTTATGATATTATTACTTCAATAATTGGTCATTTTTGCACTGAACACTGCCTGGGCATAGGTTGCACTTAATTAGTACCAGTTTAACATTCAATTGTAGCAATAAGCAACAGAAAGGGTAACCAGTCCAGCTTTTCAAAGGATCTTCTGCTGCAAGGCAACACGTGTTGTGTTAATAGGAACTTTTGAACCATTTGAACTAGAAACAACACTTTTTTGTTAAAACCTGCAGATTATGCAGCAGATGATGGATTAGGTGATAAATCTATAATTATGATAAAAATGCAGCAGCCACTCAATCGCATAATCCCAGTGGCCCTGGCAATAAATTCAGAAAAGTTATCGCCCAAGAGCACACAATTTGGCCAAATGGAAGGCAAGGATTGAAAAAAGCATCTCTTGGCTCCATTTCTCCAACTAGTCCACTAGACTACAACTGGGATGTCAGTGAGTCTGATGGAAAGGCTAAGGGATGTCTCTCCAAGGGAATTGCCACTCTGTTTCCGGCCATGCTCAGCTTGAGAACATGGTGATTAGATGCCAAATATCCTAGTTCCATGGTTAAAACGTTTTGGTTAGACCAGGTCCTGTGGCAGTGGGTACTTACTGGACAGTATGCGTGGTAGATACTGATTTACTACTGTTACTTTTCTAAATTTGTCGCTCAAAATTTGTGATTGTGAGCAGTCAAGGCTTAGTCCAATAGGTGGTAAAGGGATTAGAACTCAAACATAGCATGAAGAGTAATCACACTCTAGAAACTCAGGGGAAAATGTACAAGCACCTATCGTCACCACAACGTCACCTATATTGACTTTGTGGTAGCGATAAGGGCTGTGCCTTTTTAACAAACCAGCATTAAGCCACTTAACATGGCTTAACGCTGACTTGTACGTAAGGCCCCCTTTCACGCTATGGTTAGCGTGTAAGGGCTGGGCAGTGGGTGTTGCGGTGGGCATTCCACTGCAATTCCCATTCATTTTGACGCTGGTCCCTATGTACAAGGGTGGCGTACATAGAAGGCAGCGCCAATATTAAGACCAGGTAAAAACTGGTCCTAAGTTGGCGAAACAATGAGAAATACATTATTTCTCCTCGTTTTGCTTTTTCCATGTGTGCTGCCGTGTGCAGCACACATAGAAAAAGCAAAATGCCATGGTTTGTTTATGTACAGTAAGGTGTCTCTTCCTGTACATAAACAAACTTTAAAAAAACAATGCCATTTTGTCACTTTCATGTGTGCTGCATGAAGCAGCACACATGAAAGTGACAGAATGGCTTTTTAGGATTGTTTGTTTATGTGTAGGAAGGTGTCCCTTCCTGCACATAAACAATCCTCCCCTGCACGCAGACACCCTTGCACTATGGTGCAAGGGTGCAGAAATTCACTTTCTGCCCTGGTATAGCCATCGGCCAGTGGCATCACCATCAGTAGTGTAGCGGGTGCAGTGGGCACTGGGCCCAGCGGTATTTAGTGCCCAATGTTCCCTAATTATGGGTTTATTTTACTCTGCAGCCAGTGAGCAAGAGTGAGGGGGTGCTTTTACTTTGCACCAGCATCCATAGCACCATTGCTGTGCTACTTGTCTCTCTTATATGGGAATTGCAGCCATGTTCCAGATTTGTGAGGCATGGGAGAGGTCCTCCCTCTAATGGGCATTAGAGTCAGCCGTGGTAGGACACTTAGGGGAGGAGGCACCAGTCCATATGCTTAGCAGAGCAGGACTATGGCTGTGAGGCTCATTGGGGGCCTCTCTCAGGGGGTAGCTGTCAGTGGTGCAGCAGGTGCAGTGGCACCAGGAATCATGGATGTTCTGAAACCAATGCACCCAGATTATGGCTGCGCTTTACTGACCAGCATCCTTTTCTTGCATTAGGGCCCATGGCTACATTACTATGCCACTAGTCCCTTCTCTCAAGCACCGCACAGCAATGATCCAGAGCTGCGAAGGTCAGGATAGGTCCATCCTTCCCTAGGCCTACCAGCCATGGTCCAGTGCTGAGAGGCATAAGGGAGGAAGCTTGCAGCTTTGGGCCTTGCAGCACTGGTCTATGGCTGCAAAGCCCAGAGCAAGAGGCCCCTCTGAAGGGCATAGATATCAATAGTGCAGCAAGCGCAGAGGGAGTGTGGCCTCGTAGGTTTATGGGTCTAATGCGCCCAAATTATGGCTGTATTTTACTCTCCACAAAAAGTCTACAAAAGTGATGGATGGAATGCCTGAATTAATCAAATCAACTGGTAATTCCGCAGCCTGCATCCCACTCCATTATTTTGCACACCCTGCTACCTCAGTTTGGACCCAGCCATATGCAAATCAGTCTTGTCTCTGATCCAATGGGAACAGACCAGGCCAAACTACCAGGCCAGGTCCTCAATGAATTAACCAGAACACAAGCAACCCAGGACAGGTGCCGCCCTAGTTAGGGATCATCGGCCAGGTTTAGATTGGTTCCAGTAACATAGTGAACACAGTACCCACGCCTGGGGATACCCGTCCCTCTTAGGGCAACTCACTAAAGTATCCAAAAAAAGGGAAGGATAGAATGCTTGAATTAATCCCAGCCATTGCTGAGGCTGATGCCCCTTATGATGAACTGAGGTCCACCAGGGGAGCCTCGTCTCAATTTGAAGACCTCTGCTTCCACCATTTGTTTTTATATTTTGTGCACTTCCAAACTGAGAGATTTTACTTAGGTGATGAGGCACGGATATTTTGGTCTATATTGTTATAGCCCTAGAAGTTGTATAGAGATTTTATGCTTTTTTGCTCTGTTTTAGACATGAAATACTATCCATGATGGTCATATACTGACCGGACACAACCATAGAGGCCTGGCCTCTCTCCCATGGGGCTTTTAGCCATAGTCCAGCACTGTGAGACCCAAGGAAATGGACCAGTTTGTGGGCTTGGCTCGCAGCATTGTTTAATTGTTCAAAATGAGGAGAAATTAAATGAGAAGAGATACATCTCAAATCTGTTAACTGAATCTGCATTATGCTAACGTACAAAATGAAATGCACTCTAGAACCATGTACTTGTCTACTAATTATTAGTGTCAGAACTTTTAAAGGCTTCAGGGAACGCTGATAGGGGTGTTGTAGCCATTGCTCATTGCACATGACTTTAAACCCTTTTAGCCTACATATGATTGTATTCTGGTCATTCTGTTGTTTCTCAGTGACTAGGGTAATGCTTTTATGAGAAGACAAACTATTTTCAACTGTTTTATTTGCTTTCATATCTTTTTTGCACATACCCGATCTTGCAATGGGTATCTGGGAAACCATCTTGGAGCTTTTATCCACACTAGCTCCCTTAAGGGCATTCTACATGCTGCAGCACACCTCACTAGGGCATGAAGAAATATAACCACATCATAACACTGTGATGGAACTCCATAGGTCCTCCTTGCTGTCCTGCGCCATCTTCAAGCTCAGCTGTATTATCTGCAAAGCTATCACAATGCGTCAACAGTCTACAAACCAGCTACCTTTCCCATCACTCCTTGACCTGATGCTTGTCGTTGAACCTGTACAGTGCTTCGCTGCTTTTGGCTAGGTTTGCACTATATGACTGACAGCCCTGCCTTCTTGGAAGACAAGCTTGCCATCTCCAGTGGCTCTCCACACCCCAGCAGCAAGGACAACTTCAGATGGAAGAATAAGACGTGCTAAAAAGAGACAAAAACAGAAAAAGGCCTTTCCCATCCATGCCCCAAGGATCTGGAATGTTATTCTCATGTCTATCTGGACAGTCCAAAGCCAGCTCCTATTAAGAAAACAGCGAATACTCAACTTTAAAAAAACTAAATCATGATGCAGTCACGATCCACAACTCCTATCACATGTTGACTGGGTCTTTGACCCTGTACAGTGCTTAGCAGCCTTTCAGCTTGGTTTGTGCTATATAAATACCACATACACATATACGTATCTAATGCACTAATCTGGAAACAAATTGCTAACATTTGATTGAAGTTAAGAGATTTGAAGAGACCTAAGCCAAACCTTTCCATCCAGTGTGACTATTATAATGTATTTCCATTTAATTAAAATTTAAAATATGTTCTTATTTTCTTAGTGTTAAGACATATGTTTTTGTTTTACTGATATCCACGCCAATAAAGTTGGTTCTTGCAAAGTCGCTCAACAATAAACAATTGATGGCCGTTCCTATGATGTCTTTTTCTGTGATTTCACGTTGTATGCAAATTGAGAGGGGCTCATACATTCCGTTTCTACCCGGGCCCCAGAAGTCTAAGGACCGGCCCTGCTCCTGTCTTGCAGAAGTCGAGGGTGTCAAGAGTGGTGCACAGCCAGCACAGGTATTAAAGTTGGCATGAAGAATTTGCACCTACATATCTAAGGATGCACAAACAGCATTTCCATTTTTTTCTTAGTCCTCCCTGTAATTTTTGTGGAGCCGTTGGGCCAGCAACAAAATGTAATGCGTGTGTGTTACACATGCCACATTGTCTTCATTTTCCTTACAGAGTTTATGTGAAAAAAAAAAAATATATATATATATATATATATATATGTATATATATGTATATATATATATGTGTGCCTGCAATGTGATCCTTAGATCCAGCGCGCTCATCAGCGGGTGCTCTGCGTTGGGGCCGGATCCTGGCCCGAAATCGTCAATTTTGGAAACAAATGACGCGGCACTCACAGCTAGGAATATACTTGATTTAATCTCAAGTTAGCACTCAACCAACGCGTTTCAGCCCTCTCACGGCTTTGCTCACGGTTCAGCAAAGCCGTGAGAGGGCTGAAACGCGTTGGTTGAGTGCTAACTTGAGTATATTCCAAGCTGTGAGTGCTGCGTCATTTGTTTCCCCCAAAAAAAAAATATATATATATATAGATATATTATCTACAGGCGGTCGCCAGTAGATAGTTATAGTTAGGACCTAGTTTCCATAGGAAAAGCATTTTTTGATGTGCTTATAACTTTGGCGTCGTTTGACGAATCTTTACAAAAGTTTCCAAAAAGTTCCTCTTTTCAGATCAGCTCCTACCTTGAAAGTTTGGGGGTGATTCGTCAAGGGGGGGGGCCGAGAAAAAAGGGGGCTCCCAAAACGTGTTTTCTCCATGCAATTTCCATAGGAAACTTTAGACAAGGCTACAGGTCGAACTGCTGAACGGAATTACGCCAAATTTGGCAGGGAGAAAGGTCTTGGTCTAGAAAGCACGCTTTTTTTTAAATGGTGGAAATCCGTTCAGTAGTTTTTAAGATATTTAAAGATTTACAGATATTGATATTTCAAAATTAAGCGATCTGATTGGCTGAGCCCTCCCCGAGCACAAGCTTGCCTCCGATTGGCTGCTTACACTTCAAACCAGGAAGTGTTAGGAGCCATCTTGTGCCTCGCATCGACTTAAAATAAAAGAGAGGTCCCAGGGCCAATTCAATTTAATATATATATATATGGAGATGAAAGTGTTTGTTCACACATTTCAGCTAACAAAGTAGAATAAAAAGCCCCCCAAAAAATAAGACGTAATAGGCAGTCTCACACTAGCACCGCGTACACTTCCGCTCCTAATCGCCATGGGTACGCGTCTTCCAGTCTTTCCTCCCGGACTGCTACTTCTGCCGAGGTCACAAGCACTGCGAAAGCGGCTGTGTTTTCAGGGCTCAAACAGGGTTCGAGAGGAGGTGAAACACTTCTGCCGAGCTCACAAGCAGTGGGAGAGCGGCTGTGTTTTCAGGGCTCAAACAGGGTCCTAGAGAAGGTGAAACTCGAGCTGCTCACAAACCATCCTCCAAACTGAAGCGGCGACGCCAACAAAAGCAAACTAAAAAACATACCCATCTGCCACTATTCCTCGGGCAGGACCCAACACCAAACAGGACCGGGCGAGTTAGCACACCGCTCCCTTCCCAGCTCCAAAAATCAGCCTCGGCACCACAGCCGCCGGCCCGCAGCCACCATTAATAATATACCCAGTATAACAGCAGTCAGTGCTGGCCTCCGTCCGAGGATTAGGGCAGCCTATTCCGCTACTTCAGTGTTTGTTGGCTGCCCACAGCAGCCCTGCTCAGAAGCGGTAGCAAAGGAGCAGTGCTCGGAAGTCCTGGCTCAGTCCCATTCACAGTATGGTCTCTCTGCTGAGCAGCCCCACCACAGCCACCAGCCCACAGCCACCATTAATAATAAACCCAGTATAACTGCAGTCAGTGCTGGCCTCCGTCCAAGGATTAGGGCAGCCTATTCTGCTGCTTCAGTGTTTGTTGGCTGCCCACCCTCCTGGGAAGTGCCAGTTTCAGAGTGTATTAGCACGGTGGGTAGTGCCCGGTTTGCTCCAATGGAAGTGTAGCAGCCCTGCTCAGAAGCGGTAGCAAAGGATCAGTGCTCGGAAGTCCTGGCTCAGTCCCATTATTTACCAAACAGGGGCAAAGTTTAAAAGGCACGGTACATGGGCACCATTTGTTGTTCCACCGGAGGTGGGGGGGAGCTATTGGACCAAAGGGTACTGTATCTGCTATAGAGTACTACGTACAGCCTGCGTGTAGCAAATGTTACTACAGGCACATTAATTACACATCATAAGAAGTAAAAATAATGCATGGAGTTTTTATGTCATGTATTAATGTAAAAGGAAGCATCGATCTGGACAGGGAAAGGGATGTGGCCTAACGGCTACAGTGGCCAACCTCAAAGCTGGGGAACAGGGTTCGAGTCTTGGCAGGGTTCCAGTCTCGGCAGGGACGTTCAACATCCTGTCATTCTGGCCAAATAATGTCCCTGTCCCTAAAAACAAATTTGCCTTTCTGTAACGTAACTGGTGCTCATATAAAGCGCTCTCATAGCTTCGGGTCTAGTTGCGCTATATAAAACTCCCCCCCAAAAAATCTCGATTCCAAAACACATGTCCAGGCCCTGCACATCTTACACAGATGTGTATGGCCTAAGCCATAAGCACTTGCTAACAATGTAAACAGAAGCTGCACTCACTCTCCAAAAGTTTTTATATACTCTAACAGGTTATTGTGGTGTTATGTGTTTCCAAAAGGTTCGGCTCCGAGGGCCTTTTAAAGGTGCCATAAATGATCGCATGTCTGGCTGCAGGGTGGCTCCTGCACCCAGATGCAGGGTTCCTGGCCTTGGGCACCTTTTCCTGTACACTTTATACTGATAAATAGGTTGTGTGCTGTAGCTATACATTCACAGCTGAATGGCCCTCAAGGTCGTGAACCTGCTGCAGCGCCTGCTGTTGTTTACGGAGTTACCAAGCCCTACATATACTCAATTTATTATTTATTTATCCCGGTACTTTTTTTTACTTTATATTACTTTTCTGTTTCATTTTTTTTGTTTCTAACTAGGATGTGTTAAAATGGATGTTTAAAAAAAAAAAAAAAACACAAGTTGTAAGCATATCTTATGCAAACAAATTTGTATGTAGGTCTGCAGGGCAATTCTGCTATATAATCTTCACTTAAAAGTTATGGAGTGTTGTACTAAATAGGGGAAAATATAGTAAGTGGGTGCAGAAAACGGGGTTCACAAATACACATCAGCAGTTTTGGAGACTTTCCTGGTGTCTGATCACCGCTCACACAAGGACTTCGTGGTGTTTGAAGACACAGCTCTGTTCTGGTTGCTCAATGCAGTCGCGAGCCTGTTGTAGTTGCTCAATGCAGTCGCAAGCCCGCATAAAAGCGCAAGATCTCTTTTTCTTATCACTGCAGGCTAGGTTCAGGGTCAGGTTGGGGGAGTGACTAACTCATTCACCCTTTACCTTAGCTGTGGGTGACCGGGTCAAACGAGCTAAAATACAGTGTGCCCAATAATGCATATATCACACCACCTCTTACTCATCCCAAGACTCCTCCTACTGCTATAAGCCCCAAAAGATCCCTCCACTATCCTTTTCAATCCAAATACCAGACTAACATGTCCACCTCTCAAATTAATTTCATATTTCACTATACTAATTCACCACTAATCCTTTCTGGGTTCCGGAGTAGCATGCTACTCAACGAAAAAGCGCTTCAACACCTCATCAGAGTAGCAAGCGCTATATAAATGCAAACCTTTTTCCCTCTTCCATCCCTCCACTACCCTTCTCAATCCTTCTCAGTATTACGATCCCATCATAATGATATAATTTAGAACAAAGGCCCTGTCATCCTCCAAAGCACAATTAAAAGTTATGCGCTCTCCTTTCACAGGTGCATCCTAAGTCTGAAACAATTTAAGTCATTTATTTGTTTCTGATCGGCAGCACAGAAGCAGGTCCCCTGACCACTCCCAGCAGAAAGAGAGAGTGGGAAAGAGGGCGGTGGGGTGCAAGGTGGAGGAACTGCCATAGCTTGTAATAGCATGTAAACGTAGTTTTTATAAATATGCCTATATATATTTTTTTTTTTTCACTGAAAAAACCATAGGTTTTACAAACGTTATAGTTAGAAATTAGCATTTAAAAAACCATAGAAATTCACTGAAAAAACCATAGGTTTCAGGGACGTTATAGTTACAAATTAGCATTTAAAAAACCTTTGAAATTCACTGAAAAAACCATAGGTTTCAGGGACGTTATAGTTAGAAATTAGCATTTAAAAAACCTTTGAAATTCACTCAAAAAACCATAGGTTTCAGGCACGTTATAGTTAGAAATTAGCATTTACAAAACCATAGAAATTCACTGAAAAAACCATAGGTTTCAGGAACGTTATAGTTAGTTGGACATTTCACTCGTACAAAACAATAGAAATTCCTGCGTTATAGTTAGTTCAGCTAACTATAACTCGCGCCCCGCAATGCACTGCTGATGAAGTCACATATTAATCATTCATGACATGGTCAGTGACATCACTGATGACATCACTGATGACATCTCAAATAACATCACTGATGACATCACTGATGACATCATCCAGTGACTGTGTGTTTCTATAAAGTTTAAATATGTTTTATATATATGCCATGGTGTATTGAAGAATGAATGGGTGTATAAGTGTCTGGATGGATGATTTAGTAGGTGCGTGACTGACTGTATAAGTCAGTGATTAAATGTGTCTTACTGAATGCATGTGTTAGTGACTGATACCTACATTCACACAGTTTAGTTTGTCAGTTGGTGTGTAAGCGGTTGCATGGGTTGGTGAGTAGCTAAATGTGGATCTATATGGGTTATTGATTGGTTGTTTTAGTATCTGTATGGGTGCCTGAGTGTGTGTGTGTGGGTGGGTGGGGGGGGTGTAACTCTGTGCATAGATGTGTGAGTGGATGATTCACTGGGTGTATGGGTTCAAGAGTGCATCTGTGAAGGGCTGTATGGGTGGGTGAGTGTGTGTATGGGTGTGTTGGTGAGTGAATGGATGCCTCAGTGGTACATGTGTGAGTAACTGCATTTGTGAAAGGCAGTATATGTGAATGTTGGAGTGTATAAATGACTATTTGTGAGAGTGAGTGATTGTGAGAGTGGCTGTATGGATCAGTGTGTGCTTGTATTAGTTATTGTATAAGAGTGTAACTATGTGTTAGTATATGTTTGAATAAGTGAGGTGGTGTGTGTATAACTGTACAGGTGAGTAAATGGGAGTGTGATTGATTCTTTGCATGACTGACTAGGTGTGTGAGTAACTCTATGGATGAGTGGCCGTGTGTGAGTGTCTGTATAGATATGTGAGTGCATATGATAATGCCGTATTGATGGCTGACTGCATGTATGAGTGACTGTATGGGTGAATGAGTGGATGTGTGTGTAGACCTAGGAATTAGTGAGTGGGTATGTACTAACTGGTATTGGTGTGTCTATGGTTTCGAAAATGATAGTCTGTATTTTAGAGTGGGTGTAGGAAGGTGGAATCTGACTATATGGTTGCCCCCACTTTTTTTATGGTGTTTTGCTGGTTTATGACTTAGTTGGACTGGGACCCTGCTATTCAGGGCCCCAGTCTATCTGCTCTCTCTCTAAATGACATGGAGTGCACTCTAGGTGCACTAGTGATTGGATACTGTGGTGCCTTATGAGTCCCTAGTATATGGTACCTTAGGTGCCAAGGGCATAGGTACTTCACAGGCCTCCCAGGGGCTGCAGCATATGTTATGCCACCCCTGGGAAGCAGTCTAAATCTGACACCACAGGCCTGCTACTGCAGCCTGGGTGAGGTGGTGCTAGCACCCCTCACTGAGATATAGGTTTCCTATATCTCTCCTGCACACACATATAAACCTATCAGTCACCCCTAAGGCAGGCCCTATCAATCCTGAGGGCAGG